>NW_019091377.1:2070410-2091773 GCF_001949145.1 Acanthaster planci | reverse complement strand
TGCTCAGTCAAGCAGTGATGTCAAGGAAACAGAACTCACTCAAATTAGCTCTGAATTTGCACTGAAATATCCCGAGAAACTTGAACTCTGCAAATGGCCTTTTTCAGATTTAGATTTGGTCACCTTATGTCCAAATGATGAAAAGGCATTAACAGTAATTATGTAACTAGTGATACGTGTTCAGCGCAATCGAATGATCAATTACTCAATGGTTTTAGAATGATGGATTTTATTCAAGTGCATGTCAAATCAGGATGGAGCACAATACATGTACATGTACACCCTGTACATTAGCAAGTTTTACGATTGCGCTGAACATAGGTGCCATCAAATTAACTAATGTCCTTCATGGTGCACACCGTATTTCATAACTATGCCTCCAAGGACAAACCATGTTATAAGGGCTTCACGGTACATGTGTAAATATCCAAAAATTTATGAACTCTGAATGTAGACCTGAATAAAGTCCCTCACGGTACACACCATATTTCGTAACTCCCCCCCCCGGACAAACCATGTTACAAGGGGTTCACAGTACATGTGTAAATATCCAAACATTCATGAAATTAGAATGTAGACCTATAGTTTTTTATACATGTTGATATGTACCATAGGCTGATTACACGCAATAGTTGAACTTCCATATTTTACTTCTTACATGTACATATAGGTGTACTTTATACTACTGCTGGAGTGAAAGCTAGAGATAAATCTGTTCTCCATGTTAGCTCCAAGCAATGGAATTCAACGTCACGAGCCACAGGTACCAACGATAGAGGAAGCTGCTGTACGTACCACAAAGCAAGGAAATTAACAGGTGATAATGAAAAGGCCTACAGTTGCATACAAATTGCCAGTTCTGATTTATGCAGTCATGATGTTGTCTGTACAATGTATGTGTACGTGTGTGTGGGGGGGGTGCATCATCCATCTGCGGTACAACCAGCATAAATGAAAGCAGTACCTGCTCCCCCTTTAACATTCAGGCCCCCACATACTGCCCAGTAAATGAGAATGCAAGGTTGGTGTGCCAATGAATACATGTGCACATGTACGCTGTATTTGGACATGTTCAAGTTCTGATATGGGTTTGTGTGGATGGGTGTGGGGGAGGGATACATCCATGTACCACCATCATAAATGGTTCCTTCATCAACAGATGACAGAAGAATTTTTACCAGCACAGTATACGAAGGAAGTCTTTTGACACGTTGGTGTGGTCGATGGAAATGCATTTCATACCGAGACTATTCTACAGAAGGCCTTAATCAAAATACCATGATTATCTCAAAAAAAGACTGCAACCAATAGGACCTAAGATATATAAATATATGTGTACATGTCCCCAGCATGTTTTATTCAAGATTACTGCAGAAATTGTGACCACAGGTTTCGTATGCATTATGCAAAGTGTTCAGCGGTTACAAGATCCTGATATTTTGAGTGTATTCGCATGTCTTCTTTAGTATCTGGGGCAAAAAAATTGTTACCGGTATTTATATAACATACAATAGTGAAATGCACTAAAGCACAAATGCAGTTTTTCTCTTTTCCTTTATACATGTGATGAAATTTCATGTTTGTATTACCTGACGGACTGATTTAAATTAAGCATTTGCATTTGAAATAGCTATTCATGAAATCATTCGTTGCCCATTTTTCTCAAAAGTATACAAAGGAATACTGTATTCGTCATCTGATTCCAAATAGATATTGAAGAGATGCTGATTTGTTGTTTTGCATACAAATTAAAGTGAAATGAAAGTCTATTGTTTGTGGAGTCTGTGGTCAGATAAATTCATATGTGTATTAAGAAGAGTGTTGTGGGCCTTGATGGAAGTCATCATTGTGTATTAATTGTGTCAGTGATTAAGACAGCTAGTAATGGAAGCATTATAGACGAAAATTGACCTGTGATAATCACGTCATTAGATGACAAGTCATATGACATTAAAGGTGCACTCTTTGAAGCCCTATATCTCCAAACGTTCATGTCCCAGTGGGTTGAAACTTAGTGGATATCTGGAAGGGGATGTATGAAAGACAACAAATTGACCTCATTGGATGATGACGTCATCAGTTGACAAGTCAAGCCTCATGATGAGTGCATCATTTACAGCCCTATATCTCTATATCTCTATAGTACATGTACTGGCGGGTTGAAACTGCGCAGATACCTGGAAGGGGATGTGTGATATATGAAAAATGAACTCATGAGATGATGACATATCAAGAGACAAGTCAAGTGACATTAAGGCCGCACTCTTTAAGGCCCTATATCTCTTTAAGTACATGTCTGATCGGATTCAAATCTTCCAGACATCTTGAAAAGGGAGTGCTTTAGAGGTCTATTGACCTCATGTGATGATGACATCATCCGGAGACAAGTCACGTGACATTAAGGGTGCAACCTTTAAGGCCCCTCAATCCTGAATTAGACATCCTATTGGGTTCAAATCTTGCAGATATCGTGAAAAAGGAGTGGTTTAAAGGAATGTTGACCTTATCTGATGATGATCTCATCAGGAGACAAGTCACTTGGCATTAAAGGCGCACTGTTTAAGGCCCAGTATCTCCTGAAGCAGATGTCCGATTGGGTTCAAATCTTGCCGATATGTTGAAATGGGATTGCTGTAGAGGAATACTGACATCATGTGATGATGACGTCATCAGGAGACAAGTTGCATGACATTAAAGGTGCACTCTTTAAAGCCCTACATCTCCTAAAGTACATGTTCTTTCAGGTTGAATCTTTGCAGATAACTTGAAAGAGAGGCGTTATGAACAAATAATGACTTGATGTGATGATGCCTTATTTGTTCAAATGTACAAAAGAATGTCAAAAAGCCCTCTGTTCTGTTGGCAAACAGACAGATGACCTCACGTCTTTTAT
This sequence comes from Acanthaster planci, assembly GCF_001949145.1. The sequence goes on along the minus strand of NW_019091377.1, from coordinate 2,088,880 downwards.
TTCTTCTTTCACATCAAATCTCTTTTCATATCATGGGTTTTTTGTTCTGAGCAGCACTTCTATCCTTTTTCAATTTTTGATTGACTTCAAACTTGGCAGGTCTTTGGACAATCATCCAAGGATGGTCCTAGAGGACATTTGTGATGATGACGTCATCATGCGATTTCTTTTTGAATTTAGAATTTTTAATTTTTCCCATTGACTTTATACACGCTTTCAAGCCATCATTTTCAAACCTTTGCAATGTTCAAAGTGATAGCCAACAAAGACCCACATGGAAGAATTATTCTAAAGAAATGACGTCATGATGATGTCATCATGTGATTTAGTGTTGAATTTTCAAAATTTATTTCAGCTCAATGACTTTGTACATATTTTCAAGGCACAATTTGAAACTTTTGCGATGTTTGATTGTTAACAAAGTGACAGCCAACAAAGACCCTGATACAAGAATTATTGTAAGTAAATGACGTCATGATGACGTCATCATGTGATTTGGTATTGATTTTTCAATATTTAATTTAGCCCATTGACTTTGTACACGTTTTCAAGTCAGCATTTGGGTTAGTTTGAGAGGTTTGATCAACTTCAAAGTTACACACAACAAAGACCCTGTTGAAAGAATTTTGCTAAATGTATGACGTAACGACGACATCATCACCTATTTTTAAATTAATTTTTGGATATTTAATCTTCCCCCATAGGTTTTGTACACGTTTTTCGTCAGCCTGTCCTCGGCACTATGGTCAATCTGAATTATTTCCTTCAATGTACACTTAAAATCCCTCACAAAGCGAGGCTCCCAAAGAAAAATCGTCAAAATAACATCATCAGGGGTCAACGTGACATGAGATTAAAGCTCCAGTTTTCACCATAGGTTTTGTACACGTTTTTTTACTACGCAATATTATCAATCTTAATGAGGGTAGTCCTGAACTTCGGCTGAGAATTACTATGAGAAATCTTCATTTGATAACACGTATACCCAAGAGTCTGAATATCTAGTAATATTTCAGAATTTTCTTTCAGTTTAAAAGCAAATCACATGACATCATAAGGAAGCAGCTTTTTTGCATAGGTGTTTTCAGTCCATTTACTTGTACACATTTTCAAGCCACTTTTTGGAAACCTTCGCGATGTTTGATCGCTTTGAAAGTGATATCAAACAAAGACCCTTGTGCAAGAATTCTTCAAAAGAAATGACGTCAATGATTTTTCAATGTTTATTCCAGCCCATTGACTTTGTACACATTTTCAAGCCACCATTTGGGCAATTGTCAGAGGTTGGATCAACATGAATGTTACACGCAACGATGACCCTCATGAAAGAATTTTCCTAAAGTTATGACGTCATGATGACGTTATCACCAAACAGAAACTTCCGAAACAGCTCTGTGGTTGTTCACAACCACTTTCCTCTAGTTTTATGATTGAGTCAACTGCTTTGTGAAAAATCGAGAAAAACAGCGCGGCATTTTCAATGCTTAAATTGAAGATCTTATAGTTTATCTTGCGTAAAATCTATGAATTATAGGGCATTCGTAGTACAAGCGAACATCGTCCGTGGGTCACTGGGTGGGAAACAAGCATGACAGGGTCTCATTCCCTTAAAAAGGGAGCAGTTTTTCCGTTTAAAAAACTTTTCCTTAAAATAAATTTCAACTTCACACGGATCCAATTTTCACCTTTCTGCCTAACACTCAGGTTTCTATAATTTCAGTTTTTGTTGAAGGAATAATGATATATTTTAAGCTGCTTTTAGGTTTATTCGTTCATTAATGGAGACTCCCACAACATCTGCAAACACTACATATAAGAAATATGGTGCCTGTTAGAGGATGTGATGTGTGAAGTGAAATTACATGTCACTCTATTGGCCGACCATCGTAATAAAAGAGAAAAATATTGGGTTTTTCTCAAAAACTACAGCATTCTGGGTGGAAATATTTTACAGACTGATTGAGACTGTTGTGTACTTTCAAGTAAGATATTTCCGGATTATATGGTAGTCTTATTTTTTGGGATTTTGCCAATGGTGTACACCACCTTAAATAATTAAACAGCAGTTCTCAGCATAGCTTCTACAACATACAGAGTTCTGGTTAATGTTTTGGTTAATTTAGTAGAGACACAAAGTGTGTATTGTAAATCGATTATCTCATTGCCTTACTTAAGACACTGCATACCTGTCCATCTATTACCTTGAATTCTGATTTGTGCCCAGGAAATAAATTGTAAATGTATTTCAATTTCTATATTTCACCTTGTTGCTGCAAACTTTCTTTCTCCGACAATGTTCTGTGAAATTATGGAAGTGATCCCGTCTACATGCATGAAGGAAAATAAATAAATCTCGGGTTATTCTGACAATGTGCACCATCAAAACTGTGTACTTTTTTGTTATGATTCTTTCATGATCTTTGTTGCTTTCAGCACACACCGCAGAGCAACACACGCAGCCCTAGCTCTCAATGTTGGCTGGGGCCAGCCCGGGGTTTTCCTGTTTCACCGCATGATCATTCCCTTTTAATCGCTTGAGGATGTACCATTTTGCATGCAAAATGTTTGAACGTGAACATGAATCCTTACAAAATATTTTTTTGGTTTTGTTCGTCTTTTCATTCCCTCCAGCTTTCTTTTTTTACCCTTAAAGCACATTTCCAGAACTGCCATGGGAGCACATGTTGAAATTGTCTACACATAAGCTGTGATTGGACAGTCAACATGTGAGCGGTGCACGTGTGCTACAGTTGGGCAGGTGGCAGCAGCCAGGATTTAGTCCTGGCATGCACAAAGCTTCCTTCAGTGCGGTCACATGGCCACCATAAAGATTTAACGTTTGGACTACAAACGTGTGGGCTACATTTGGGCCACAATAGCAATCAGGCTTGAAAGCTGCCTCCGAGTCATAATCAGAGGCATCATACATGGGAAATTAAAAATGTGAAAACCTCATTATTCCGAAATTTTGTCTCACGGTGCCTTAAGTTTCATGTTGCACGGTCTAAACTGTATAATGATTAAGTATACACAAATTTTATTGCATCATGTTGACTGTTCAAGGAGTAGTACACAAATGTCACCTTTTTTTTCAAGCAACAAGAATACTGGCTATGCTCATTTAACAAGCGTGAGGTAGTGCATGTACCATTAGTTCTTTTGCAGCCATTTGAACAAGTTTCTTGAAAACAAATACACATGCCTAGCCAAGCCTAGCCAAGAGCCAAGCGTAGCCAAGCCTTGACAAGATGGCGGCATGTGGCTCGCCCGCGCCAGCCTGGTCACACAATGCACAGACAAGCAGCTTACTTTCGCACTCGCAGGCCTAGAGTAAAAGGGTCGGCGTTGAGCGTGCATTCTCAAATGAATATGTGCAGACACCCAAAAGCGTGTTTAGTATTTATATCAAACGATTCTCACAAGTCAAATTTAGTCAAGTCAAGGCAAGTCACAAATCATGTTGTTTCAAGTCAAGTGTGACTTCATTTTTTCCGAGTCAAGTCTCAGTAAAAATTGAAAAACAAAATATTGCGATTCAAGTCATAATCGGCAACTCGAATCCACACTGAAAAATTCCATCAACCTTTGGTAGTATTTCGAGAACAGGTTTTATTATCTTTCAGTTACTGTACATGTACATCATCTGCAAGAGATAAAGAAATAAAAATGTTTTCCGAGACTCCCTTGGCCCAGCGTTTCTTTGGGACATTAAATTTGAGGTTTCCATCCACCATCGTCATCGCCACACAGATCAATTAACAGATCAGATATCCTGACCAGCTGGAAATTTCCCTGGGACCTACAATATCTTGCTCAATGTCAACACAGTGCCAAGGATAAATGCTCCCCATAATTCAAAGCTGAGCTCGATGACATGGAGAAGCAGGGCACATGTGAAGGCAGCCATTTTCTATGCATTTTTTCGACGGATTTTTGACACATTTTGCAGTTAATCTCCTATTCCAGCCAACAGGCATAGATGGAATTTCACCACAAATGCTTAAACTTGCTGGTTTTTCTATTGTACCTGCTTTTAACCAGAATTTTTAACTTGAGTCTTTCAAGAGGTGATGTGCGACAGCGCTGGAAAATGGCAAATGTTGTTCCCCTTTTCAAGCATGGCCACAAATCTTCTATTTCTAACCAGAGGCCCATCTCACTGACATCTGTTCCCTGTAAAATGTTAGAGTGCTTTATATCAAAGCATTTACTTAATAATCCTTCTTCTTATAGCCTTATCCCTGATTCACAGCACAGATTTTTACCCCGGCGCTCATGTACCACTCAATTGACTAGTCTTTTTGACACTTGGGCCCATGAACTGGATAAACCTAAACCTCCGAGAATTGATGCCGTCTTTCTTGACTGGTCTAAAGCATTTGATAAATGTGACCATTCACTCCTTTCATCGAAACTACATCATTACGGTATTTGCGGGCATCTTCTTTCATGGCTGAGTAACTTTCTTACCAATAGACAACAACGAGTCATATTTTCGGAAGCCAAGTCTGACTGGACACCTGTAATATGTGATGTTCCTCAAGGTTCAGTCCTTGGTCCTGTCCTATTCAGTCTTTTTACAACTGACTTGGTTAACCTTGTACAGTCCCCATTACCCTAATATGCTGATGACACAGTTGTATACAGAATCATCAACACTAATAATGACAGTGTAATTTTACTGGCGGATCTCAACTTGATTAGTGAATGGTGTAAAGAAAATCGCATGCAACTGAATTCGTCTAAGTGCAAAGTAATGCATATAACCCGCTCAAAGAAGCAGTCTCTTAGACCTTACTATCTAACAGGCGCTGATGAACCCTTGCAGGTTTCCCACTCTTATAAATACCTTGGAGTTATATTTTCTGATGACTTAACTTGGAACAAACATGTAGATATGGCTAGAAATAATGCTCTAAAATTTCTGGTTTCATTTGCCGCACTGTTAAAACCCGTAACAAAAGTATACTTATTAAAATATTCTCTTCTCTCTGTAGGCCTGTTTTAGAATATGCAACTCCGGTTTGGCTCCCTCATCTTAAGAATCAAATTCAGTGCCTTGAGACAGTACAGCGCCGATTTACAAAATCATGCTTCCCGTATAATATTGCACACTCCCTCTCCTATGAACAACGTTTGCAGGAACTTAATCTCCCACCCATCTACAACAGGTTAATCTACTTGAGCATGGCTATGGTTGTGAAATGCCTCCACAGACATATGGATGTCCCTTCTACCTTCCTTCCTGTGCCGCGGTTGCGAAAGCACTGGTGCGACCGCCGTGTGTGGTGGTCTGCAGTCAAGTCGAGCTTGGAGCTCCACTGACTGTCGATGGCTTTGCTGCCTTATAACGCTCTCAGCTCTAGGCTATATTTTACTATCTGGATGTGATTGTTGTGGCAGCCAATGATTGGGGGAAAGGTGAACTAGCTTTAGGCCTGAATGATTTTTGTCAGTAAATATTTTTAAACATGTCATATGTGTGCAGAACGTCCGATATTACGTCATGCATGTAAGTTAACCTGTTTTTACGACTGGGGCTGACAGGTGATTGTTAAAATTTCTTTGACAAGAACATATTGCAATGACTATCTGCAGAGATAGTTGATAAGGGCAGCATTTCCTTACGTCAAACACAACAATCATAAGGAAAATTTATTCTGATTGGTTTTGAACTGAATTGATGCTGACACATGAAACAATAAGTAAATCATTAAATAAGGAGAAAGATGCCAATCAGTATTTGTCATAACCTTTTGATTGAGTGTTCTTGTTTTTGCATCTTTTCCAGTTGGACAATAACAGATGCCCGAGTGAATGATTTGGACCTTCAAGGATGCTTCTGATGATTGCAAGAGGAATTCAAGCCTTGTGCGAAATGGGATGAAGCACTTCATGATGAAGGACGTTTTATTTGGCTGAAAAGTTGTATATGATGTTTTTTAAGTTATTGCCAATTAATGTTTGACTAGAAAATAGTGAACATTTAGATGTCAATATTCCCAAACACATGCTATCAAGTTATTTTGCATGCAGTGGCTTTGCTGAAGTAAGAACATAAAAGTTGGAAAAAATGATAGGGTTTCAAAAAGGAATTTAAGAGCAGCATCTACTGAGAACCCCAAGTCAAAATTTATGTAACAAAACTCAGATAAAGTGTCACTATTTTTCTTTATACAAATTTTTATGGTTTAAGTCCTCTTTGAGCCTTCCTGACTGCAGTAGAGCAACAAGCCTGTACTCAGTTTCATTATTGAAATTTCCTACTTGTAGAGCTGTAGAGATCTGAAAAATGACTAGAAACACAAGAAAATTGGACCCATTTAAGGAAGTCTTTAAATGAAAAAAAAATGAGATGTGTAAATTCTTTACTGATTTATTATCAATAAATCACCAAAAGACTTAATTTAGCTTCAGAATAAGCTCCGTCATTACCTTTAGAAATAAAGTCTGCTGGTTTTAAATGTGGTTTTTGGGGGCTCATCCCTGGAGAACTTATTTGGCCGAGGGGAGGGGGGACATGTTTCAAGGCTAAGTTATCAAATTGTACGGCCTGTCGGATTGGCCAGCCATTCAGCAGTCAGCCACTCACAGTGCTTGTTGCACAGCTCGTCATGCGATCTCTGCTCACATTTATGCACTCTCTGCCTCTTCTTCTCATTGCCTTCGGTGAGCTAGGCTGTTAAAAAAATTCCCTCCCACCCTCCACTACCAAACACCTTGTAGCACGTTGTTACACTTGTTAATGAAGCTGAATGCTCCCGGGCTTGGCCGTTCATATGTAGGTTTTAACATACGTCACTTAGTTGGAGCGCAAAACAGTTTTGCATGCACGAGCAAGATTCCAAAGTTGTTGGGGGCTGCAGTACAAAATTGACTCACGTTCAACAGCCAAAAAGGCACTGTCCAAACACAACGGATTGTGTTCTTTGGGATGGTGTATTAGAGAAACGGTGTAAACACAGACACAAGCAAGGTCCATGACATCAAAAGCCTGGACACTCCACCGACAAAGACCAAACTTGTGAATGATCACATATCTGAGCCTTTTAGCCCAAAGCTGTCTGACCACACTGCCAACTTTTGCATGTTGCTAAAACAATACAGAATTCACATGGTTGACAGGGTAAAACACTTTGTCTGTGAAGAGTCAACACTCCCATTCTTTGACCCCACAAGGATGTAGTCATACAGGTCAATGCACTCTCCCGAGAACTTGGTGCAGCACTGTGTTTAAGGAAAAAAAGAACTGCATTCAGCTTTAAGTCCCTCAGTGAAACCAAGCAACGGTATGCCAACATCGTGCACGAAGTCCTTGCAGTTGTGTTTGGCTGTGACAAGTTCCAAGTATATAGTAGATTCCCGTTACAGCGTTCTCAAGGGGACCTAACAGAATTGAGCTTTATAACCGCACAGCACTATAAGCGACTGAATGCACTCGCAACACGTGCAATGCACATGTACCTCTATGTAGGCCTACACGTATGTCATGTAAATTTCATTTATATATAATACGTTGCATTTTAAAGTTAACGCTGCGAAAAGGAATGGGAAAAAATGTGAAAGAAATTCGCATTCCGCATTTTGACCACAACTTTTCCCCCTGCGAACTTGCAGCAAATCGGATGCGAAAGGGTGAACGACGTGCGAAAACAGTGCAAATCTTTTGTGGACACTGCATGGAACATTTGCGAAAACACCGATAAAAAAAAACCAGTGTGCGAAAAAACTGTGAAAATTTTACGAAAGCAATGCGAAAGGTTCTGAAAATTATGCGAAAACGAGAAGCATTGTGCAGCGAAAATTCTCCACACTTGCCACACGCGCACGACTATTATGCAGTGGCGAGTCCATTACGCAGGCTGCTCTGCACTTGGGGCCAGTCGGGGCCAACTCACCATGTGGCAGTGTGCTGTTGTAATCTAGTAGCGATTTCCTCGGCCGAGCCGTCCAGTCCATGCAGCGCGATTGAGGGGATGTGCTCCCAACGGCGAGCCGCACCGCTGTGGTGCAGTTGTTTTCTTGGATTACCTTAATTAAACACTCGTCAATGTCGGAGATGACGAACATCAGTGGGCGTTGCCCAAGCAAACACTCACCAGAAGAAAGAAATGTCTATGATGAAGTATTCACCATCCGGCCCGGGACAGTGCTGGACATTGTCCAGACTCCTGAACGCAAGGTCGCTGAGCCATGAGCTGTTTCGCTCTGCAGAACATGCTTTAGATAGCACTTGGTGAAGGTAGGGGTGATCTCCAGCAAGTCACCTGGCAGAACTCCTACGAAGTATGACCAGGACGCAGAGGCAGCCTGAACATCGTGGGCCCTGACATGAGATCGGGTCATCTTGTCATGTTGTGCCGACCAGTCTCAGTTCACAAAGATGATGGCCGAAACTGTCCATCGGACAATAGTGTCCTTTAATGCTGGATGAAACGGTTTTGTCGTAGTGATGAAGTGCCGGGAACTAGACTCTCAGCAATGCTTGGCCCTGGCAAGGTACCACTTGAGAGTGCAAACTAGACACCATTTCTCGTCAGAGTCATCTCCCGAAAGTGAGGTTATGTCAGGAACGAATATGTCAGGAAGCCAGAAGGTAGGCATCTGGATATTGTTAGAAACTTGATGGCTGGGATAAGGCAAATTCCATGCGACTCCCTGCGGATGTGACCTTTGGCAATCGATAGAGCATGCAGTTCGCTACTGCATCTGGATGTAACGATCGCAAGAAGGAACAAAAATTTGATGCTGAGATGGAGATTAGATGCATCAGAGAGTGGCTCGAAGGGGGGACCAGCGAGAACGAGTAAGATGCTTCCATGGTCCCAGGATAGAACAAGGCATTTGACGTGAGGATGCTCGACAAACATTCCTCGAAGATGACGGTGGATGGCAGTGTTATCAGAGACCGTCGATCCATCGCTGAAGCTCGAATGAACGGTTGTCAAGACCGACCAGTAGTTGTGGATCGTGGCAATCTGGAGGCCCTAGTGGGACAGATACATGAAAAAGTCTGCGATGGAACTCACAGGAGCTTCGGCTGGAGAAACATCATGGTCGTCACACCATCTAGTAAAATGTTGTAGACGGCTGTTGTAAATCTTGCGAATGGGCAGTTGCCGACCCCAGGCCATCATGGACGCAGAGTCTGCAGAAAGGGCCGACGCTCTGAAGGTTCACTGGACAATGCCCAGCATGTCAAGTGAAGACCCTCTGATGCTCGGTGGAGGATCCCTGACTTGGGCTGGAGTATGTCCTCCCTGACTGGAAGGACCAACGGCTGTCGTATCAGGAGTCTTGTCAGTCCTAGAAACCACATGTACAGTTAGCGAGGCCAGAACGAGGTGACAAGGAGGACCTGACATGGCTCGCGTTTTTTCCTGAACGGAACCTGCGGGATGAGGGAGATCGGAGGAAAGGTGTATGCCAGAAGACCCGACCAGTCAATCTGTAGGGCATCTGTCACCCATGCCCGCGGGTGAGAGAACCTGGAGCAGAACGTCGGGAGATGGGCATTGTCGGTGGATGCTATATGAGGATGCTTGATCTCCGGGAGATCTGGCTGACCAAGTTTGGATGAAGAGTCCAGTCTGTTGGTCTGATGGCACCCTAAGAGAGTGCGTCTGCCATGGCATTGCTGGTTCCTGCGATGTGGATGGCTTGGAGAGTGATGCCTTGATCGTTTGTCCACATGAAGTACTGCCATGCAAGGGTGCAGAGTTGGGGAAAGCAAGTGCCGCCCTAATGATTGATGTATGCCATTGCCGTGGAGTTGTTGCTCTAGACTCAAACAGAACAACTTACTAGGTGTTGTCGAAAGTGGCAAAGAGCATTTAACATCACTTGAAGTTCCAACACATTGATGTGTTTGTCCCAAGAGGCAGTGTTCCCAGACCCTGGAGGCACAGAGTGCAGGAAGAGGGGTTCCCCATCTAAAAAGTGACACATCCATCATCACAGTTACATCCGGACCAAGAGGTACGAAAAGATGCTCCATTACCAGAGGTGATTACGTAGGAAGGTTGACTCACATGTTAAACCAGGCTGAAGTATTCATTATAAGAAAAGAATACATGTAACAAACCCTGTTACATTATACTATGTTCTAAGTGGCCATTTGTATCCTTACGTTGGAGGACTACATGTATGACCATATCATTACGTGCATGGTGAATTAAGGTTATTCCACATGCATTGCAAAAAATAGAAAGGCTGCAGTTAAGGAGTGCCCAAAGATGGAAGATCAATCAATGACTTAAGTATCCAAATATCCTATTTCATCCAACGTCTATCAGCCTTATAACCTTTCCATTTACTTGCAGGAACAGAGCGTACGAATAGCTACATTGTAAATGGTGAAGTTGACACGTTTGTCAAATCCACCCTTTGTTTCGATTACGCAGGGCACAGTCAGAAAGACAACCAAAGCAAACCCATAAACAAAATTGTGCGCAGATAGTAAGTGCACTTTTGTCCAATCTCATAACAGTCACAGTATATATACTTTGGAAATGCCCACTACAGAAGAACTCGTGTCTGAAAAGCAATGTGGGGCATGGGTAGGCCAAGCAAAAGAATATATGGAGAGTCGGGAATTAATAGATGAAAGGAGTGTATAGAATTCACGACGATGTAAAGTTCGGTGCATTAGGATGCCGGAGACATGGATACTGCATTGAATAGCGTGATCACAGGTCAGAGATAGAGGGGAGCCTGTCTGGAGATCACGGTTGATTTTACACGTCTGAGTGCTGCTGATAATGAAGTTTCAGATATCAGGGGGCTTGATAGGTCCGCAGGTGGGGCAATGACATCCACCGCAGGCATTATGAACAGAATACCGATGGTCAGAATAAAATACACACGGTACGCTGATCGTATCACGTTTTATTCACCAATACAGCTCCATAAAATGGTGGAGAGGTGCCTAGAGAGCAGATTTCTGTTTCCCACCTACAGGTCGAAGCGGGCTGAGCCGCCGGGCGCTGTGCGGGAAGCACCCTCGTCGGATAGTGCTAGCTGGTAGGCAGAAGCCGCAGCGATGAGTGGCGTTCAAGAACCGCGGCAATGATGCAGTTCTGTAGCCTGAAAAGTGGTCGGCGGAGAGCCCGCATAGTTAGGTGGCGCCTCTGAATGGGCTGCCCCAGGGAAAAATGGGGAGACGTTGTAACTTCCAAGTCAAGCCTGAGTGAATCGTTGTGAAGTTTGTCTGACAGCTGTAGTTCAAGGAGTGGGTAGTCGTAGTTGGCCCGGAAGGTGTGGGATGTGGGACTGCCCCAGTGTGTAGACTGGTGAGCCACATCAATGAATACATGACCCCCACGGTAGGCACCGGTCGTAGGGAGACCGCCAGAAAACTTCAGAGTGCGAGAACGCCCCAAGTGCACCATCGGACGGACAGAGTCTCCACGATCCTGGGCCGGATCCCGCTGGAAAAAACGATCTGGCTGGAGAACTGAGGCCACTTCCACCTCCGAACGCATCCCTTGCGAGGGAGGAGGAACAGCCGCAAGGGGATCCAGGTCAGGCTCCGTTGCTGCCGGCTGAGGCTTGGAGTCTATCTTGCAAAGAAGAGGCCGAAGAAGACATTTTGGCCTTGCGCTTCTGAGTCCTTGCCGGAGCAGGGGGAGCTGGAAGCCGGGACGGAGATGTGGCCGGGCGGGGAGTCCCCAAGTGGTAGAGCGTACCCTGGCAGGAACGTCCCATGTTGGGATCGGCAGACTCATGTCCGGAGTCCATCGGCAGAGCAGAGGTCAAAAGCCCCAGCAGTGTAGGAGTCCAAAACGGCCAACATTGTCCGATGAACCTTGAGGCTGGGCGCCATGTTGTAGTGCAGGTTCGCCTGCAGTTGAGGCGGCGGATCGTGGCGAGCCAGCCGTGGAACCTGTTATCCGCTTGGAGGGGGTTGACTGGCCCTGTTTCCGAGCAAACGTCACCCGGCAAGCACTCACTGGGACTCACTGGAAAAACTTTGATTACAGATTCATGGATAGTTACATATTCAACTTATAATAGCACTGAAAGTTTGAAATACATTTTTGTCAAGTTTGTATTAAAAAACATCTTATTGATTCAAAAGATTTTAACTTATTCATCATATGTTGACAAACTAAATGTTGACAACCTCCATATTCACGAGAAACTCTATAATGTCATCTGTGAAGCAACAGTTGTATTTCCACAGACTAGTGCAAAGTTGAAAGAATGTGTGCATGTTCCTTATGTTCCTGCATTGAATAAGTTACATGTAGTTTGCCTCATTTCATTTCTTTGCAGCTATTCAATAGATCATTTAGGACGAAAAAATAATACATCAGCAAACTCAAAGGACACTTTGAAGTTGTTTGCAATAGTTTGCTTCTTCTTGTGTGTTTGTGCTTCTTTTTTCAAAGGGATGGATATGTTTTTTCATGCATGTGAAAAAAATCATGTACCATATATTACCATTAAGTGAATACGAAATAATCCCTCAAGGGACCAGGTGTACTACACAAGGGGGTTAAACTGCTGCAACACTGGTGGGAAAGGACAGGGCAATACGGCAAGAGCAAATTGAAATAGAAAACAAAGGCGGCAACAAGAAAAAATTATAGGAAATGGAATACACAAAAACACTAAATGAGTTCTCTTGTAAAAGCAAAGGTGGCTTTAAAGGTTTCAAATTTCTGCAATATGAAGGTCAACAAAGAAATGCTAAACATAAACATGTCAATAATTCTTACCTGAGACACTCTTTCGCCCCAATAGGCGCCCGTAGCTATGTTGTCTCATGGATGTCATGGTGTACAAGATTGAAAAGAATGTTGAACTGCATCTCAGACATCCAAAAATATTCAAATAACTTGTCCTCATATGAGGAAAATTCTCTTACAAGGGTGTTGAACTCCTTAACTCCTTTCTTTTTACAATTTCATGCACCTACATGCGGCGTTTACATCTGGTGCATTTTCTTTTATTAGAAGCATCAAGTGTGCTTCTTGCTCATCATTTTTCATCTTGTTTGTTGCTGTGGTAATATTTGGAGAAAATTGATTTGTCCTTTCTGGAATCATTTTGTGTCATTGAAGTGTGACCTGGCATAACGATATTTCGATTTCATTTTCGTTGTCACTCTTGTTTTCGCTGCAGTGTGACCGCTGCTCAATGTTATCCCCAGCCCATCTGTGCTGAGCTACTCTATGGAAGGAAAGCACCAGTAAATCCATTCAGGGTGAAATTTGGAACCGACTACAACACTGACAGGAGAAGCAGAAAGCTCATTACATATGTGACCAGCACTCACATGACCTGCAACTGCCTAAAGTAAGTAAGGCCTCTCCAGTGCAAGACCGCATCACGGTCTCTGCACGCTTGCTCTAATCCAGGAGAAGTGTCTCAAACAAACATCCTACCTGGTGACAACTCAAAATGGCAGCATCCTACATGTACACAGAAACTGCAAACATCTGCAGGACATCGAAACTGTGAAGAAAAGAGTCACCTTCTCACAGGATGCTCCACTCCAACTCCACAACAAACTCCAGAGTCATCTCCACAACAAGCCCCACCTTCAAATCCACAACATGTCCTGAGCATACATGTACCCCCAAACTCCATGCAGGAAGCCACCGTTAGTGCAACTCCCCATAATGGCAACATTGCACAAGGAACTCTAACTGGACAACCATTCGTGACATGCTTGGACAGAGAAGCAAACAAATCAAACTAACTTTCTTTGTAGAAAGTGTCAATGATGCAGTGGTTTCACTTGATTACTTAAATCGTCCTCATTTTTAGCAGCCTAGCTAAAAGCACACCAAACCAAGTGGGAGTGTACACACGTGCACAAATTCAAGTGTTTTGAGATATTGTACACAATTCCTGAACTAGTTTTATGCAGGGAGTGCTGATTTCATGCACTATTGCGCGGACAATAGTCGAAGAAAAAAGTTTTCATCAACCTCACTCAAAAAAGTGACTTTCCCTGTTTATTATAGTAACAACAAATACCCCATCATTGGACAGGGGATGTGAGATTCATGGAATAGAGTCCGTCTTCTGGAACCACATGCCATATTGAGAGCCTAAAACAACTAGATCTGGCCATATATCATTCATAACCACTTTGGTATTTCAACAGTTACCAAATAATTGTTCTTTCTGAACACGTCAGAAACTTTGCATTCTATTCTCCTCCACTTTTCTTATTACTGATCAAAAAGGCTATTCAAATTCTGTAAGCTAATATTCAACTGAAAAAAAATGCTCAGCCAAGATGTACAGTACACTACATTTATTATCTCTGGATATACATGTACCTCATTTGCACCAATCTACATGATGTACATACACATGTCAATCAATTTCAAAGAAACTACACACGTTCATTGTTTATTTACCTGTACAGAGCATGCTTACCAATCTGTTGTATTGAATATGGACAATCTTTTCGGTCAAGAAACATTTTCAGTATTCTGGTATAGCTCTCTTCTGGCTCTGTGGGGTTCCATCTCCAATCTGCAAAAGTAAAAGTTTCATGTTCAACACCAGTATGGTAAATTTACAAGTAAAATAGTACTGTGGGATTTTTTTACATAAACTGAAATGCCCTTGACTTAAATCAACTTTCATATAAATTAATGCACATTTCTATCTAATCTCAAAACTACATGCAAACATGTCCTATGTCATTCGTTATTGCCTACAATAGGCCTACATGTACGTGTACGGACTGATGACATGCTTTGTTTACACACAGTGTTTGTGTTGAACCACGGACCATTTACCCAGGGATCTGCAACCGCGAGTGGCCCCAGTGCAAACACATGTGCGACTTTGGTTCCATGCTTGTTACAGATTGTTACCCCGCAGGCGCTCTCAACTTGCGACCACATGACACAGGTTGCAGCATGCAACATGTACAGTGCAGCTGTGGTTATGCCGAGATGACGCGTCGATGCGGTGCTTAAATCTATTCATTTTGACAAATAAATCTTCTTCATTTATCGATTTCAAGGAGAAACAAAGTTTTAATGAGGCAAAATTCCCCAATTTTGTGGTGCACTTTTCTCAGAATGTATAGGGTGAAATATCTTAAGCAGCAATTTTTGAAAAGGCTGTACCCTAACTTAAAACATTACACGAAAACAAAGTGGTACACAGGATTATGTTTTATTATATGAGAAAGTGTTACATAATCCAATTTAATTTCTGCTTTGATATTGTGCCAGCTGTAACACGCACTGAACAAGCTCTGAGCTTAAGTTGCACATCCCTGGGAAAATGGTCCATGGTTGAACTTTAAATCTGTCATCCTCTCCCGGCTCCATTCAGAACGGGCACATGTAAACAAAGCGTAAAGTCATTTGGTACATACAGTGTAGGCCTTTTAATTATTAATCATTCTGCAAATACTTTTTGGCTGTTTTCATATTTTCAAAAATATGCAATGTACATTGTACACTGCCTATGTACATGTGTATGTACAACCGTATATTCATATCTTGCCATCTCTCTGAAAATTCCATAATTTTCCTCCATTTACATTAACACAGAGATGTTGTTGTCAATAACAGCAAAAGGCCCTCCAGCCCATTTCATAAGTTTTGTGAGTGTTTGTTGTGATGGCCACAGCTACCAGGCGATCCATCCAGCATCTAGAGCACTTGAGGAAGGACCGGCATTGGGGTCATATTCAAATCGGCATGTGGGGCTGCTCACCGAAAACGTGTCATCTGGAAACATTAAACCACTGTCTTATAATGAACCCAGTTGCACAAAATTTGAAACAATTCTGAAACAGTGATAAAAAAATAAACACGATCAGATTTGAAAGAAAATATGTGCACCGTCTTTCCTATTTTGCATGTGAAACAACTTCTCAAGTTTATCCAAACAAACGAAATAATGTGGCATGTGTATTAGTACCCAACAAAAACATCGGTAGTAAATTGAATATTTTGCACAAGAATCATTTGTCCGTACATGCAGCAGTTAGTGCATGTTGTTGGAGTACATGTACATGCACATGTGCATATCATGGCCAACTGATCGACAGAAAGTCAAAATTTAAATTGATCAAACTATTAAAGGACAATTTGCCAGAGCTCTAACATAACATGGTAACCTTTTTCAAACACTTTTTCAATGAAGACATGCAGCATGTGTAAAAAAAAATTAGAGAACAATTAAAATTTTCGTGTTTAACAAACCCTTTTTTAAGTTCAGAAATGTAACGCACTCAGACATTTTTCACCCATTTCCTCCCAAATGTCACTTGTGATTAACAACAAACGTATCATAAAATGAAATCTTAAGCCTGATTTTACTTCTCTGGAATAAATTCAGCAAACTTTTACAAAATGCGCAAGATCTCCGCAGCTGGATTTTGGTATGATTGTTTGCTTGCTGGCGTCACCATTTTAACAAGCAACAGAAAGTGACTGCGACTTTGCCAATTTTAGTGTATACACACAAACTAAATGGAAGGGGTGAACAGTATCACATTACTCTCGCAATGTCCTATTTGCTCTTTGCACGCTGCTGCAACAGGTATGCAGAGCCTCAAAGTGGCAATTTGTACAATCGTTTCAATGCAGCTTTTTGAAATTTTGTCCAATCACTATGCAGCACACCCAAAATTATTAAGCAACACACAAGTGAATTACCGAACCAGCTATTTTTAGTGTGTAAATCTGCCAGATCCATGGCAGCAGCGTGCAAAGAACGAATGGTACATACGTACTTGAACTCAACACTGAGACGAGTCTGCAGGCCCCAAAAGCAACGACCGTATAGGTAGCGGGAACCACTGTAGGAGTTTGCCTGTGCATACGCATGCTGAAAATAGCTGACTCGTCCAAAAAGGTTTGGAACTTTGGGCTGAACACCGTCAAAAAGATTGGATGCTTTTTAAATGCAGATGCTTTCTCACTTTAGATGCTTTCTCAATTTGGATGAAATGAGATTTTGAGTAAAATGCATGGACCGAATGACAGCTTTACATTGGAGAAAAATAAATTTTTTAAAATATATTTGGAGTCAACAATTTTATTTCAATCTTAAAAACATGTTTGGAATTTAAGAATTCATTCCAATCTTGGGAAAATGTTGGATTTATAAAATCTTATTCGAATTTTGAAAACATATTCACTCTTTACAAATGTATTCTAATCTAGAAAATATGAAAATATTGTAGCGCTGGCGGGTCCGGCTGGTGGGGGCGCCAGCTCGGACCCGCATGGAGCTAGCTGGCTGCGAACAGCCCGCGGTTTTCCCGCCTCGCGCCTGCGCAGTCCCTGCCGTCAGGCGCCATGTTGTGAAGAGCTTGTCGGAAGAGCACATTGTGGTGCTGCCAGATTGCGACAGAATAAAGCAGAGATTTTTGTGACCAGAACAGTGAGTTGCACCTGAGTGTCGTTCTTCACAGCGTCGAACCCTGTGCAGCGGGACACGCTACAATATGTTCCATCTGTACAAATTCATTTGCTCTTTAAAAATTCATTCAAATCTACAAAAACACACATTGCATCTTTTGAAAAAGACATTCCGTTTTGCAAAAACGTGTTCCATTCTTTTTGACCTGAATTCTGCTTCATATCAGACCTCTTGAGCAAAGTCTAAGGGCCAGGATAGAAAAAGCCTACGTGTAGGTATTTGTTGAAAAAAAAGAAAACTTCTCCCTCGTAAATTAGTGTTTCTTCATTAGGTTTACGACTTCTGGTACTTTTTAAGCCATGTTAATGAAGATAACTGGTGGCCGAGTATGGAATTCTTACCGACTGTAAATCCATAGTATATACATGTACACATGTAGTGCCCTTAAATTTAAATAATATAACATATATGTTTGTGTTGCTGGTTTCTGCAACAAACTGGCATTTTCTTCACTTAATTTTCATTTATTTCATTTAACAGCATTTGCATTCATTCAGTGTTTAAAAAAAACTGAGTACACAGTGTTTGTGAGAGGGGAGATTAATGTATATTTTCAACGTCATATACATGTGTGCTACTAAGTCTAGCTATAAAGGTCTTGCCCATAAATTTGAAGGTCTAGACTACCTGTACATCACTGGTCTGGAATCACCTCGAAACAGAATGGCATTTTTGTCAAGAAATATTAATTTTTCCCTTTGCTTTTTCATGTGTTTTACATCCGAATATAAACCACTTCATGCCGGGGCATTTTTCAACGTTGAGGATGCTGGGCCGGCATGACTATCATTTTTTCCGTTTTCAAAATCTTTCAACAATTCATCATTCTATTCAACAGTCGTTTATAGCCGCACAGAGTAATCTTTAGGTGACCTTCATTGATGCCCGAATATTTCAGCCAGGCCTGCAGCCTTATAAACAGAGCCCAGATTGTGCGGTGTTATACAACTGTCTTTGTTCACGAACCTGGCTCAGTGCACTGCTGACCTCTTTTCAACAGGGGCCAGGTTAGCATGCAGCAGTGCTATGCGGCGCTGCGGTGGTGGAGCGCTTTT
>NW_019091377.1:2024566-2062516 GCF_001949145.1 Acanthaster planci | reverse complement strand
TAATAACATCTCCCCAACGCAAAAAAAATACATCTTGAAAATTATCCAATGAGAGCCTGAGCTAGTCATGTGGCAAAGGCACGTTCTGGGGAGCAGTTTGCCCCAGAGTTTTGGCAAGCTGGGCATTCCAAACTTTGCCACCGTGCTGACTACATGCCTGCTGAACTCTGTCTGTGCTCTACACTACTTTTCTTTGGACTGGAGGACTTCAAAATCCAAGTTTTCCCCTTCATGTTCACGAGTGTTGGCTCTATCTTAGGTAAGTTTGAGTTCCCATTTAAATAATTTTATACTATTGTGTATCTTTTCTGAAGTTCAGTCAATGCATTTTTCACTGTGACTCTTGTTGTAAATTGTGAAAAGAAGTTTAACAATAAATTATATGAAGTCTGGACTTTGGGATATTTTTGAGAAAGTCCAAGCAGATTTATGATGTTGAAAGTTTTGATACATGTATCTCATAGTTTCCACTAGCCAGTACTGTTCTGAGACTAGATCCAAAAGAGATGTTCTCTCAGAAAGCTTGCTTTTTCATTTAGCTTAGGACATGTGTTTTGTGAATTCATTGAGGCAGTTTGAGTGTACTTTTCAATCACCTTGACTAATAACTTAGTGGAGACTGGGAATAAGTTGTGCTCTTCACTGCATTGAGAAATATAAGCAGATTTTGAATATATGTGTAAGTCAGGACTTATCACCCATCACATCCATGGTGTAAGTGATAGACTGACTGCAGTCCTACAGTTTGGACTGACGCTTTTGAAATGCTTTTCCGATGACTATGGTTTATTTGAACAGGGTTTGTGTATACTCGGTAGATTCTGATATGCGTTGAATTCATCAGAAGTTAGAGATATGAATTGTCTCTTGTTCAAGCTTAAGATTTTGTTTTTTATATATACCTACATTGAATATATAACCAGTCTGATTAAGAGTTGGAGCTTTCCTGGATTGATTCCTATCTCATGATGTGTGGGACTGAGAATGTATTCCCAGGGAAATCCTGTCTAGTTTTAAGATTCGTTCTAGGTGAATGCCTCAGATATTTCTCCTTCACATGTTGACTTACATGCAAGATGGTATTTTATTGTGAGGTTTCCTACACAATGGACAGCTACTAAAGCACGTAACTCATAGAAAGTCGGTTGTGTTGGTCTGACCCTGTAAATGTGGTTATATTAGTAATGTGGCATGGACCACGATGCTCTCTACTTTAGTTACTGAACTCCATGTTCTGAAAGAGGGTGCCGGACGGGAGTTTCTGTAGTCCGCCTGAAGAGCTGTCTCCAGGCCTCTCAGCCACCAAGCTACATATATTGTGACTTGCAGACACAGCACAAGTACACCACAGTATCTGCTGCACTAATCACCAGCATCAGCCTTGCAAGATCCGCAAGTATTCTTTTGCATTACATTTCTTCTGTTGAACTTTGCCCTTCACTTTTGCCGACTGCCTACACAACACAACGGACTCCTGTCATCCCACCTTGGAGCGACTCATCACAACTCATCTGTATATGTATCTAGAACATTGGTGCCAAATTTTTCTGGAGCTCAAAGTGTATTTTAACTTGGCAGGATCCTGCATTTTCTGTAAACCTCATATTTTAATTTGTGGCCATCTGAATTGGTGTTCTCTACATTTACTTTATATTGCTCGTATTAATTGGCTTGGCTGTTTCACTCCAATAAAGCAAATCTCTTTTGTATCATAAATCCCGAATTGTGTGAAGTCAAGAGTTTTTTCAAAAGGGAATTAAATTAATATGAAATTTGGTCCCTGCTATTTTGAAATGTGAACCAAGGGTTACACATGCATTCAATTTCAGTAACTATTTAGCATTATTAGCTTTCCTCTGTAATGTACATGTACTTTCAAATCAAACAAGTCAACCTGTTATATCGTTTACTCAAATTTGTATAAGACCTCAATTTACATACAAAATAATTCTGCATAAACACTATAGCATACTATGAACAGAGCTTTGTTTTAGTCATGTGTAGGCAACAGTCACTAGATCTGAAATGATGATCTCAAAATGTAATGAAATCTCTGTAAATATGGACAGAGACCTCATCATAAGTGCTTCACCATGTTCACAAAAAAAGGACTATGTTTCTTACCGAAATGGGGGGGTTCTTGGGGTCCGAAACAAACTGGATTACTCAGATTACACTTGGTAGGTAACAAATCAGCAGTTTCTCAAGGACAGCATGGCTGAGAAGATGGCTGCCTGTACAGCCTAGAACTCACAGCACACATTCCAGCATGTCCAATTACACATGGGCACTCTGGGGGGGAGGTGTGCAGGCTCTTTCACACTCTAAAGAGAAAGGTCTCTAACATCCTCTTTCAGTTTCAAGAAGTAAGTAATCCGAGTCTTATTTATAGGATTCTAAGGCATTTACGAAACTAACAGCATGTGAGTATTGCTTAACAAAACTATTCTTAACAATTGAATGCACAGACTGCCACAGTGTCATTGAGAAACTTAAGAATTTACCCCCCCCCGACCACGTATTTGATTCCACAATCTTTTGTTCACTTTTATCTGGCATTCACATTGTGGAAAGGATCGCCTAATCAGTTTTTAATTATTACTAATTACTAATACTAATTACTACTATTTAATTATTATTAGAGCAAAGCAAAGACTACCAGATTTAATAGGAACCAAAATATGCTGTAGCTCAAGAATAAAGCACAGAATATAGACAAACAATAAAAACACATGTACAGGATACAAAGGCATCATGCACAACCATCAAGAAAATGATTATGGAACAATGTTCAATAGAATAGCAAACACAACTAGAGAAGTATTTGTAAAGAAGTACAAACACAGAGCTGTTTCGGGACTGTTTTACCAACAAAATAAGTATTAGCAAATGTGATGAAAAAACCTGGCATTAACAAACTATGAGAGAGTAAAAATGATGAAATCAAGACCACATTTTATCCTGGCACTTGCTGCAAACAGAATGTTGCGGAGGGCACGGTTGATTTTATATGGGTTTTTATACATTTAAAGGAATATTTAAGTACTCCAAATTTAATAATACATCACATGATGATGTCATCATGGCGTAAATATTTTAGAATTATCTCCGTTGTATAGTTAGTGCTTGCTGTAAGTTTAACGATCATCAACGATTACAAAGGTACGAAAATAGTGCCTCGAAAACGAGTACAATGTCAAGGGGCTGAAATATTGAAAAATTAATAATAAATCACATGAAGACGTCATCAAGACGTCATAAATTTGGATGTGTCTTTGCATAAGGGTCTTTGTTGGCTGTAACTTTGAAGTTGATCAAAGCTTTCAAACTAACCCAAATGCTGGCTTGAAAACGTGTACAAAGTCAAGGGGCTGAAATAAATATTGAAAAAACAAGAGCAAATAACATGATAACGTCATCATGACGTCATTTATTTACAATAATTTCTGTATCAAGGTCTTTGTTGGCTGTCACTTTGAAAACGATCAAACATCCGAAAGGGTTCAAAATTGTGCCTTGAAAACGTGTACAAAGTTAATGGGCTCAAAACCTCATTTGGAGAAACACTGCTCCTTCAAGTTTGTGTCACATGATTTGCGCTTAAACTGAACAATTTTTATAAAATATTACTTCATATTCCGACTCTTAGGCACATTTCAAATAAAATAACAGAGCGTAAAGTAACCGATTTCTCCTTCGTTCTTATAGTAATCTTGCGCCGAAGTTAAAGACTACTTGTTAACAGTTTGTTGAAAAATGAAAGCCCAGGCAGGTGTAACCATAATTCTGCAATAGCGCCCTCATAGCCTGATTTAGGACAGTCCGAAAACTGTGTGCAAGGCTGACTTGACAGACGTCCAGATCCTTTAATAATGGTATTATTGGCGTATCATTGTGTAATACGGTTTTCGGGTACTGGTTGACTGAAAGCCACCTTTGGGGCTGGGGGAGGGAGGATGCTTAATCTAACAGGGCAAGGCCTGATGCAATCATGTTTCTGATTGGGCGGATGGCCGGGTAACAACCAATAAGGTTAAGCGTGCTATTGCATCTTGGGCTCATCCTCTTTGGTCACATGCCTTCACTGGGTTTGTGTTGCACAAAAAATTCTCCGCCAATCACGGTTTTGGAATTGACACCTCGCACCTCTTGAAGATGCAGACATGTTCCCTGATCATGGGAAACAGAGGAAGGAAGCGGAAGGCGCAGGAGGCTCCTGCTCAGCAGAAAAAACGGCTGGTACGCGGCAGAGCACGATCTGAGTTTCGAGCCATCCAGAACTTTCTCGCCACGCCGTCACAGCCTGACTGCGGCCAGGTTGGAGAGTGCCCTCGCACGGACAATGCCGGCGATTCCAGAGCTACCTGCAGCATTACATGTACATTATCTTCATGTCCTGCGGAGCGCAGCGGGCCGCAACCACAGACCCTGTGAAGTGCCAACACTGCGGTGCCATCATCGGTACAGGGCCTTGGGAAATACTCGTTGGGTCTTCCGGTTCTCGCTGGCAGCCAAGACTCTTGCTGTCCCCGATTCCCAGCGCCTTCGGCATCCAGCAACACATGACACAGCGGCAACATGTGGCACTGTCGACAATACCTCGGCATGACTATCGCCTGCCATATCGGTAACACCCCAGGCTGGCCAGTTGGCTTCTTTGGGACTCACTCACTCTACAGTCAGTGCAGTTACTAACTCGGTACCCCAACCTGGTGGGGATTTGGTGGTACTGAGCCCGCGGCTCAGCACCTCGGCGGTATACCGAGCTTGGGAAGAAACGTCCAGCCTTCTTAAGGAGCTGTCATAGGTCTCTTGGCTACAATCCACACCATACCTAGTGCCAGTGCTCCAGTTGTCAGCACCACACGTCGCAGCTGCTGGTCTCTCAGTCATGCCAACATAGGCCAGTCATCCCCTAATGTCACCCCCGGTTGAGTATAGGCCCATCAGTACTTACTTTGGTGGTACCGAAAACCCAGTATTTTTCATAATACCATTCAGACCAACCAGGCCAGTACCAAAGAATCTGAGGGGATTTCAGTTTCTTCCTCACATATGCTAAGTGGTGGGGGCCCCCTCACATCCGTATGTGATCCCTTGGGTGGTGGTCTGCAAACTGGTACAAAGGAAAAAATACTTAGAAATGAGTTTTTGGAGCTTGACACGCTGCTCAATCGCAAATCCCCAACCAGTACCACTTCTAACTTAACATTCACTATTGGATAACAGTTGGCAGCTAAAGGTCATTGATATAAAGAAAAAGGCTCAGATAAGCTCAATTCTTGCCTGGACCAATGCTTTTCTTGTTTATGCATCCATATTCTTAAGCGCACACCCAAACAGGAGTCAAGAGGCTTTTGAAGTATATGCATATCATTAGAACACCTGCAGCGCGATTTCCTGGCTGGGGTTGAATTGAATACGACAGGCAGTTCAGAATGTGCCAGCAGTCTCACCCAACTCGGTCATGAGTAGTAATTGACGGGGAACTATGGGTACTTTACATGACCGCACCTGTTACCCCTAATGCATATGCCATGTACGCTAAAGGTTCAAAGGCGGCCCAAGGGGGAATGTGCTCAGGGAATTCCTTTCGCTGATTCCCTCAACAAACCAACAGCAGCACAGGCATGTGCTTCGCATTCAATCAATCCTCATGCCTAAATTCCCAATGCAAGTATACTTATCGATGCCTCGGGTGCAATGCTGTTGGACACGGACTCGCAGCAAAGGCAAACCATCCCCCACCACCCAGTAAATTCTGCGCAATGCATCCTGCCAGTAGGTTTGGCAGCCTTTGTATATGCTGTCTTGCTCAAACACCAATTAAGCTTTCCCCCTTATTGACCTTACTGGGGCAGTACCCTGCCAAGGTTGAAGCAGAGAAACTGCACAATGGCTTCACCAAGGGCTTTTGTCTCAGGTTTAGTGGGTCTCGTACCCCCTTGCAGTCTGTAAGGCAGCGCACGCAAACGGCCTTAGAGAAATTAGATAAAGAGGTCCTTTCGGGACGTATGGCTGGCCCATTTTCCACCCCTCCATTTGACAACCTTAGAATGTCCCCCAATGGTCTTGTCCCCAAGGCAAAGCCCAGCTCTTTCAGAGTAATTCATTACTTGTCGTGATAGATGAACACTGCTCAGTCCACTATAGCACTTTTGACGATGCTCTGCACCTTGTTGTGAAGGCAGGAAAGGGCTCTTTCCTTGCTAAGGCTGATATCAAATCAGCATTTTGTCTCCTACCCATTCACCCCAATGACTTCTGCCTGTTGGGAATCAAAATCCAGGAAAAGATCTATGTGAATAAGGCCCTTCCCATGGGGGTTTCCTGTGTAACGGCCCTTTTTGAAACTTTTTCAATTTTTTTTGAATGGGTGTGCGAACAGCAGTCCGGATCATTGATGACCAATATTGGGCTTTGGACTCAAACATGCAATTCTTTACAGATGCCAGTGGGGGGGGGATTGGTTTTGGGAGATTCTACAGTGGCCAGTGGTTCACAGGCAACTGGCTACCTAATATCAAAGCCGCCAAACCATCCATTGCTGGGCTAGAATTTTTTTCGGTGGTTGTAGCCGTAACACTTTTGGGCCACAACCTGCGAGATCGACATGTCATCATCTGTTCTGGCAATGAGGCTATTGTTGCCATCCTCTGTAGGCAGACTTCACGATGTAGCTCGATCATGCACTTGGTCTGTTATTTTGTATTGTGCTGCCTCAGCGATAATGTGGCTTTCAAAGCTCAGCATATCCCAGGTAGCTCAGCATATCCCAGGTGTGCATAACGAGATTGCAGATGCTCTTTCCCGTTCACAGATGTCTCGCTTCGGCAAGCTCGCACCGACAGCAGCTGTAGAAGGGTTACCAGTCCCGGCATTTCTTTGGACGCTATAGATAGAGAAGTCAGGGGTCTACACGCAGCATCAATGGCTAAGAGTACGTGGACAACGTATCAAAGGGGGCTTACACAATTCCAGCATTTTCGCAGCAAACTGGGCTTCCATTAACTTGGCCGGCTTCAGAAAATAACATAGTCTCGTTCATTGCCTGTATCTTGCTAGCTGGCTTTGCTCTTGCTGCTATTGGCACATACCTTGCAGTGGTGGCCTATGTGCATTAGGTGCACAGGTTGCCTGACCCCACGGTCCCCTTCTTGGTCCACAAATTAAGGGAAAGCCTCCACAGAGAATCCCACAAAACCGATATCCGTTACCCAGTCACAGAAGACCTCCTGCTGAGGCTTTGCCAGATGGTGAGGGGCCTAGCATCCTCAGAATTTGAAGCTACTCTTTTTCAAGCAGCTTTTCAAGAGGCCTTTTTCGGTTTCCTGCAGGTAGGGGAATTTACCGCCTTTCCAAATCTTGTGATTGTTCCCACACAGTGGCCTTACATGATATTCAGTTTGAAGATAAGGCCCACTCAATTATGACCGTAACCCTAAGATTCTAAAAAACAGACCAGAGAGGCAAGTACGTAGTCCTGCGTTTTCACAAGACTGGGTCATCCCCGTTGTGCCCAGTTTACGCAATGACCCAATACGTATGCCTGCAGCCCCACGGTGTGGGCCTTCTGTTCATTCATTTTGAGGGGTCCCCATTAACTTCTTATCAGTTTTGCTGACCTGGTGCAGCTTGCGAGGTGCTCGACTGGAGGCCCTAGTTACAACTTTTAAGACAGCAACTCTGCAGTCACCCAGTACCACACTCTATACTCATCCATTTAGGCACAAATGACTTGTTTTCCACTCCTGTCAAGGAGATTAGGCAGCGGATAGAGGAGGGATTGCCGACCACACGTAACATGTTGCCCGACACAAGCATAATTTGGTCTGATATTCTCCCACGGCTCCTTTATTTTGGGGAGTTGAAACGAAATGCAGGTAAAAAGAATGTTCGTGCCTTGAACAGATTCACTCAGAGAATCTGCATGGAATTGGGAAACGCAAAACAGAAGTGTTCATTCCCACAACCTCTCAGCTTCCCAACATGCTCTGTACCACCATGACGGAGTCCACCTGTCTGCCTTGGGTAACGAGACCTTTCGCAACAACTTGCACTGGGCGATGGAGTATTTTGCAGTTAACCCTCACTCCCTCCTTTATCCACCTTTGTTGCAGTCGTAGGGGCTTAATTTTCAACTACAAATATATATTACTATACTTAAATCGGGGAGGGGGGATGGGCAATTTCCTGATTCAGGAAATTGTTTTACAGTTTTTCTCTTGAGTAAATGGGTCCTGGCCTACCCCAGCCCTGGTGTTTTCCCTGCTGGGGTGCTCCTGGTAGCCTGAGGGATGGGGTGGGCTGCCTAATTTTTGTTGGTCAGAGAAAACTGGCATTTTTAACCTCCTTTGTTAGTGCTGGAGACACGTAATCACTTGCTTTTAATGGTGTTAATCACATATGTAAGTCAAATGTAAATCTAAAGTTCATCTGTTTAAAGTTTTTTGTTAAGTTAACCAATTGCTGTTCGCAGAGGTCATGTTTATGACACATATATTTGTGTCAAGTCGAACAATCAAAATGTTTGATCAAATAAATCTGTAGGTTTCTGATAACCTGTTTTGTAATTATTGGAACTTGTATTGTAATTACTGGATCTGAAGTTTACTGGTGTATGAGAGTTTACACTCAATAAAACCCACTGGAGATAGTCATGCCCAAGTGGCAATTCCGTTTCTGTGTGTACCTCATTTCCTCCTGTCCCAATACGTTTTTCGGGTGCTAGTCGGCCGAAAACCACCTTTGCTGGGGGAGGGAGGATGCTTACTCTAACAGGGCAAGGCCAAATGTAATCATGTCGCTGATTGGACAGATGGCCGGGTAACAACCAATAAAGTTAAGCATGCTTGGTCGTGCTTAAGTGTGGTTGGTGATTGTATTTACCAAGGGATTGTTCGCTTGAGAAAGTGTTCTTGCTTCCCGGATGGCGCTTTCAACTCGTTGTGCAATCTCTTTTGCTTTCTGAAGATTCAAGTCCTCCATAACTAGTCATTCTTGAACTTTAGGGCTGTTTGTGTTTTCTACAATTTGATGCCTAACCATTTGGTCCATGAAAGATTCAAAGTCACAGGTTTTAGCCGAATCACTTCATGAAGCAATGTAACTTTCTATAAACTCGCCGACTTGTTGTGCACATTGTCGAAATCAATAACGTTCTGCAACGAAGTTAAGCATTGGTTCAAAACGGTTCTCTAAGATTTGCAGGGTGTGGGTAAATGGGTCTGTTCCTTCTGGAGGAGAGTCAGTAGAACCCACTAATGAAGATAAGATTCTCAGACCTTCAACACCCAGACAATGTAGAAGTAGGACCTTCTTTCGTGATGGACTAAAATCATTATCACCGCCAATTGCAGTTCAGAACAAACTGATCCACTGCTTCCATATCACCGGAGGTTTACGAGGGTTTTGCAACAAAGGAGGAGGTTGAAGTTTGCCAGCAAACCCTCCAGATGCGGAGCCAAAATGTTATAATGTAGAAGCAACTAATAACCAAAAGAATGGAACAAACACAAAAAATGGCTGTGCAAGAACTTCAATAACCTTTTATTACGAGACACATCCTTATATACACACACTGCACTATTAAATCCATTCAACTGTAAAGTAATGAATGGAGCCAATACCCAATCAGCATCTTAGTTAGCTATGTATAAATTCATCAGGTGAGTGTATACTTCCTCTATGGCATGTACTTATTCAAATCACATAATACCACAGCAATGCTACTCACAGCTGCTTTCCTTTGGATTACATGTACTTTGGGCTCTTAAGAGTGGGAGAATGCACCGTCACTGGCAAAGAGGGGTCAACGTACGAGTTCTCACTTGATCGACATTGAATTTACTGAATCAACCTCTCTCCCGTTATCAGTTCACAGCAGTCTTGCACAAAAAATAGCGCCATGCTGGTCTAGAGGCCTAACAATATGGAACTCACTCTTTTCGCATTGTAGCGGCTGCCACAGCAGCACTGAATGGGGCTTCGGCAGAGGTTATACAAAACATGGGCAGATGGCCTAGTCGTGCGTTCACATCCTACATAAGAGGGGAATACCTCAAGCATCAAATCATGCAAGGCCAAAGTAAGTTAGGGTCAGGGCCTTAGTGGGCGGGGACACCGGCCCCAAGTTGAATCAGTAAAATGAGACCCACAAAAGTTCTCTTTCTATTACCTTTGCAGAGTGGCCGCAACCGAAATGGCTCCTTGGGGACAGCCTTATTCACCGAGCCAAAGTCAGGGCATCAGCTACAGGAACGTTGGACCTGGGCACAACCAGCACCGAGATACATGTATTCTAGCTGGGGAAAGGTGGAACAGTGCTCCACGACTTTCCCCACCACCTGCGGTGTCTCCTATAAATGCATGCACCACCTCAGTGGGTGATTGTCCATCTTGGTTCAAATAACATCAGTCGATTCAATGATACATGTAGGTCTTGCAGGGAGGCAATCAAAAAATGCTTTTGCACACTGCGGCTATTCCTTCCACTCTGTCGCATAACTTGCGGTCCGCAATTCTTCTGAGGGTTGTGTACTGGGTGTGGCTCAAACAGAACTCACAAAGAGCCTTTGATGGGGTCAGAAACTTACTTACATGTAACTCATTGGCAAGACGGCAGTTAAATAAGTTGGACTACACAGCTCCTGTAACCCACCTGGGGATCACAGCATCCCAGCACAGTTTGTTCTTGCTGATGGGGTGCATTTATCAAAAGAAGGTTCAGATACATGTAGACTAATTGCTGATTTTCAAGTCACCATTCAGAGTGCAGGGTACAATGAACCCCACAATATTCAGGCCTCCTGTAAATTTCAAACATTTGTCAGTTAAAGCCGTTTTGTTTTGGCCCGTCCACTTGTTTCTTGCAGCTGAATACATGTATGGGTGGCCTCAAATCAGACATAAACAAATCAGAAAATTTTTTAAGTCATACCCTGATTGAGCAAGCTCTAAGTGAGAGCTTAGAAAAGTAGCCAGTCGAGAATTGTTATGAGTACTATTACTGTCATATCATTAAGCCACATTATTGTTATGTGACTAGAAGAAATGCAAGGTGAAGCTGAGCAAAGTATTGAGTTCGAGAATTGTTAGGAGCACTATCATCATCCTGGCAGTTGACCTAAGGTCTGCATGAAGACTTTAGTTTGGGCATTAATCAGATTGCAATGCTTCAAAGGTTCAGTGATGGGGGTTTAAATACTGCATGGGTAAAACCTATTGGGCTACAAGCTCAATGTTAGAGTTTAATAAAAGAGGGCAGTTGAGAATTGTATGGTATTATCATTAAGCTCATAGCATTGTTCCACGACTAAAGGAAAGACACTGTCTGTTAAATTAATCGGTTTCGAGCATATGAGTGTTATTATGAAGATTTAAGGAGTCAAAGTTATGTCATCAAGGTAAAAATTTCATTGCAATTAATCAGTGATTGTTACACGTAAATGCTTTTACAGTGATAAGGTAGACTTTTACTGTGTGGTTTTCACCCAAGGCACCTTGTGGCCTGTAATTGTGGTCTCAAAAAATGGCTGCCACTCATCAAGCAATTCAGTTTTGTTTTTGAAGTTTTTGACAGATAATGGCATGGCAATGTCAAAGGTAGTATTCAGACCACCAAAAAAAATAAAACCAAAAATTTACATTAATGATATCTGAAACTTGTCAAGTATACTCTCCTTTATTTTATTTATGGATGACAATAATGTGTTTCAATGCAGCAAAAACTTACCTAAGGCAATTGACACTATTAATCGGTGACAATGCAAAATCTAATCTAAGCGTTTAAGTGTAATAAATTATCCATTAACTTAAACAAAACCAAATGTATGAACTGTTTACTTTATGTATATAATACACAAATAGGACTAGTTGATACCTGTAAAATATTAGGTGTACTAATTGATAATAAACTTTTCTGCAAGCAACAAAAGGTCCTCATATCGCTTTCTTGGAACCAAGGCATCCTAAAAAGACTAAAGCATAACTTACCTTTAGATATCTTATTCTCAATTTATAACACATGTACCTTGTCCCTGCCTCACCTTAAGTATGATATTTTAGCATGGGGTAACACCCCTCCTATATCAATAAAGTGTATAATATGAAGAAGATAACATCAAGAGTAATAACTCTAGATCCACAGAACATTTTACACTGTTGTTTAGTAAATACAAAACCTTTTCAGTCATTGATTTATAAGAATAAATACCCCTTGGTGTACTGATGTATAAATTGAAACAAAAAATCTTCCTCTAACTATATACTCATTACTCAAAACAAAAACTCATTTTTTTCTCATTCTCATTGCACAAGGTCAAACGCAAATCTATACCTCCACAAAGCACGAACATCTTTTTATTTATCCACTATCAGAAATCAAGGGTCTCTTCCATAGAACTACCTCAAACCAATGCCTACTTTTGGGTCACTGCAACTTTTCAAAAAGTACCTTAAAACGTTGCTGTTATCACATTATTCTGATAATCAAATAACTTATTGTCACTTTGGTCATTCAACAGACATGTACTTTTGAAAATATATCATTATCTCTGGCCACTTCCCCTTTATCTTTTTTTCATAATTTTTCTTTCTCAAATGTTCCGTCATCGTTTGTTAAATATTCTGTTCCTTTTCTTTTTCCTTATTCTTTGTTGAGTACAAGTAGTTTACTCTATCCCTTAAAGTTACTATCGTATACATTAATTTAGTATAGTATTAGTATTTAGTATTTAGTAATATGAAACAGGATTATTGATGTAAACATAGATAATTGATTGTGTTTCTGATCTTATTTACATCATAGCCCATTATTTAAATAGATAGAAACAGGTTCCAGATCTTGTACAACTACATGTATTTGCTTTTTATCAGGAATCCTCATTTTATTTCTGTTATTTTGATATTACATTAATGTGAATATTTTATTGAAAACATGGAAATAAATTAAACTAAACTAAACTTCATGTATTACACATAACTGTTCATGTATTAGTCAAAATCTGGACCATTAGATAATGTTCAACTGTGGGGGTTCATTTTTCCTGAAGTGAACAGCAGTGAATTAATTTCCAATGTTTGATGTGACGAGGGAAGTCATGGCTGATACCTGGAACAATGATGGTCGCGTCAACCTTTCAACTTAATTGGAGCTAATTAATTAAAGTCTCAAACGTTAGCAATTTTGAGGGACATAAGCTCCCTGTTAAAATCCGAGCCAATAGAATTTACTGAGGAGTAATTCCCAAGGTTATTTTACAGAGATTTATATGTGGTGAAAGGTGATAATATTTACACATATTAAAACCATAATCACGAAATTAAAAAGTACCTCTCACAATTAATCGGGTCCCAAATCTCATTCGATTCTGTCATTAGTGTCAAAAAAATCAACTGCAAAAAGTGAGTAAAATCCATATATCGATGTACAACACAAGCTTTAAAAAAGAGTGCAAAAAAGCACCGTCAAACCATCCTCCTTTTACGACTGGACCGATCACATTTTCTTCAAGTATGTTCCCGAAAACCGCAGTCCAAAATACCGATTGTGGCGATTTTGCGGCTTCCATCAATCTTTCGCGGTGACGTTAGAGAAACATTTTGCTACATCGTGGCCTGTTTGACCTTTGACATCAATCCAGACAGTGCATCCTCTTTTTAATTCAATATTCATGAACCCCTCCATGGAATGGCGACGCTCTGCGATTTTTCTCTTTGGAACAATTTCTCTCATAAGAAAATCCATCATTCTGAATAACGTTCGCAAAAAAAAAAACGTTCGAGACATAAAATACGATTCATGATGAAAATCTAATGCTCAGAGTTGTTAATTTTAATTTTATTTTCAGCGGCGTTAACTCCAAAATAACCAGCGAAATGAAAATCGTGCATGGAATTTTCAAGCACTACATGTGACAGCATTTTCGGCATTCTCGAACGTCATGCTATTTCTGTCAAAATTATTGAACGTGATCAAAACTCTGTCAAATATGATGTTCACAACGAACATATTATACTCATTATAAATTTTTGATGCAGCCAAACTTAAAGATCATTTTTGGTGGTCGAAATATACAAGACCTGGCAAATATGTTGGTATAGTGAGAGTGATTATAAGCGGTAAGAGACTGAAGAGAGCCAAACATTTCTCATCATTTTCCGTCAATTTCGTGCTCTTTATTTCGTGGCTTATATTTTTTATAAAGTTATTTCTTAGGTGCTTTAAAATACATCAATCGAAAAATATACTGAATTCTCCTTCTTGTTAAGAGAAGTTTTGAAATCAAGTCCTCTGGTGCAAACACTTTGACGTAAAACTTTAAATGAATTCAACTCCATTTGATTTGCACTGGTAGCCAACCAAATGTCAACCACAAGTACATACATGTATTATGCCTAATTATCCCCATATGATCATTTTCATAAATCTGAAGGTGCTAATTTGTATTTAACATTATCAAAGTCACTCTTTTAGAAATTTTGAAAAATGACAGCCGAAAATGCATTTTGGTCCATTTCATGAAGAACATGCCATTAGCCACATACCTATATTAGCAAATCCCCTGCGGTAGGTCATCCAGAGTCTGGAATGTACATCTCTCTTGGCCTCTTGCCGATGCCTGTTGATATCATATTTCCTTCCCATTATCCAAACTGGACCTTTGTCATGAGGAAAGTCTTCTATCGAGACCATGCCACTTTCATAGGTGACACACGCTGCAAAAAAATTAAACTAAAGTACTTAATCACACGAATGTAAACGTACATACATCTCCATCTTGAATTTATAGGCACAGGACAATCACACGACCAGGTGACAAAAGTCCATGTCATCCTCACTATGGAACATCACACCACATCATCATACATGTATCATGGGGCAAGTTTGAGCAACGTCTTTAACAATACAGAGTGTTTATATGACGGGGTTTGCTCTTACCCAAAGTATATATTAATAAACACTGTATGCTCAGTGCTTGTCCGAGAGCTTGCAAAAAGAAAGTCACAAGCTTACTCGGGTGGGACTTGAACCCACGACCTCCTGCTTACTAGTGCAGACGTCTTAACACTCGACCACCGAGCTTGCTGGGGTCGGCTGGCCAGTCCGGGTCAGGTAAAGCAGCAGATACCGCTTGAAAACGTCTTGAAAATACAGGGTGTATCAGAAAAAAGTAGACTCCCAGAAAAATTAGCATAAAATAACACACATGTATGACCAAGTTTCAAAAATTAGTAAAACCTGTACATAGTAGTGAAGGGTGTACATGTAGTTCTGCTTTGATTGATACCAGTTTCATGGTTCACATTTCATGCTTCAATGAACAACGGAAGTTTGGATTTGGGAAATAGACGTCTGTTGCTCATGGGTGTGTGCGTCGGATTGAATGAAAGTTAAAAAGGAGTTTTACTTGCACGCATAAAATTTGAAACAAATAATCAACCATTTAACCCCCTACCATCTACACAAAAATAATCTTATTTCTGGGTGTATCATTACCAAGCAAAGGGGTCAACATCACATATATATTTCTTGTTGAATTTGAGAACAACATTTAATCTTTTTAAAAATGGATGTTTTGAAAATGTAAAAAGGTCAGTGGTCCTGTGCTGTGGCAGACATGTTGCAGGGAGCACAGATTTGCATAGAAAGAAATGGGGCCCATGTTGAGGATTAAAGAAATTTGACAGCTGAAGTATCTTACAGGCGAATTGATAAGGTACTTGAATCATAAATTTATTTCTGCTTTCCCCTAAAGACCCTCCAAAACACCCAAATACATGTAATGCATCATACGCCAATGTAATCCAAACCGTTGGAAAGGTTGATACTCTCAGAAATTACATGTAGATAATTTTTTTCAAATTTTAGGTGTACAAATAAAACTCTTTATTTGTCACCTACTCACATCCTCATTACAATTTACATGATTTAAACTTTCATCTACACCACTTCCCGAAGTGGGTATCTACAAGGTTTAAACCTACTCGGATATGTTATTCAGAAAATTTACAGGGCTTTGAAGGGTGCACCTTCAATATCAAGTCACTTGTTACCATGTGATTTCATCAAATAATGTCAATATTCATCTAAGGTACATGTACTTCCCTGTCATTCATATTAACAACTCGTGCTTGCAGAAATGAGTTTTGATGCCAGGTTGGTATATTTTGGATGAATCACATGTACTTGTAAATGTACAGTATGTCAGGTTTGAGCTGTATAAACCTGGAAAAGGTTGAGAATTTTTTTTAGAAACTGCCTACCACAGTTAGGGCAGGGGCAGCCCAACTGTACATAGCACTATCATTGGAACAGTCTGGCCTAGGACATGATTTGTTTCTCTGCAGTACAAATCTAGTGCTTAGTCAATTTGAATAATTCATCATTCCAATATTCAACCTTCAATTTGATGGAATATTCAAATATTCAGTCGTACTGACCAGCACATTGTTGATGATTCAAACCACACACATACATGTACGTGTACAAAATCAGTTATAATAGTGCACACAATGATACACTATAACCACCATAATAGCTTCTCCCATTTAGGAGTACATGTACATGTATCTCCAGCCACAATTTAACAAGAGTTAAGAGACGAACAATGCTTCTTACCCTGTTGAAAATTTCTGTACCTTTTAAATGTTTCAATGAATAACCATGGGATTTCTGTCACTTTTCATTTCAATCTTGAAACAAGCCTCCATTTTGCAATTTTTCTCATCCCTTCCTTTTAATGAATTTTGCATTTGAATATTCAAATTCAGAAAATAAGATTTGAATATTCGATAATCAATCGAATATTCAGATATTTGACAAAGCCCTATACACATTGTCCATGGAAAAAAAAACAATCAAATTACATTTTTTCCCATTCATAATAATGTATCATAAAGTTCTGGGTGCAACTTACCATACGTGTACCGGCAGCACCACATCACTGTTTGTGCTTTGCTGTTTTGGCCAGCAATTTGGGAAATTCATTGTACATGCACAACTCATGGTTAAATGTTTCAGCCTGAATAAACTTTGGGTGGATAAAATTTTTTTTCTGCATTCACATGGAGTCAAAAATGTATGTTTGGGTGGGTTGCATACCAGTTACGAATACAACGTTAAACAGGTATCTGCTTGACTGTTATACAAAGCTTTTCCTTCATCCAACCCATCTTCCTAAGGGATGCAAATATTTGTACAGTTTGACAATTTTATGATTGATGAAGACCACTTCCTTTCACACCAACATTCAATCTTTATTTAAATCTCAATGGAGGGATGAAGGAGCAATCTAATGGCTGCATTAATTTCAAGACAGTATTTATAATAGAGATCAATGCTTTGCCAACAGAACATATCCAAATATGAGTGGGGCAATCAAAACGTCTTATAATGTGCAAAGAGTGAAAACACCATTCAGAAGATTTAATTCTGAGAATTAAACCCTTTTGAAATTTTTGGGCCACTGGAAATGAATCAGTAGTTTGTAAATAAATCCAATTTCTGATGACTGACAACATGTCATCCCAGATGGTCCTTTGAGTCACAACTATTTACCAAATCCTTGCTCTATAAGCCTTATCAGAAATACTGCACAGATGATTTGCACCTCCCCTTTTTCCTTCCCACAATGCCTTTCTACCATTGTACACAATCACTTGTGCAGTATTTGCAATGAGGCTTATGCATCCATCAATTTTTCGTGCAATGATCTGAATCCGAACTTTTGCTGCTTCTGTACAGGTCTGTTAGAAAGTTTTAACACTGATCCATGACCTCTTCCTGTCTTGACTGTCTTCATGGTAAGTTGTGTCAATTACAGGTGTATTTCTTTTGATTGCCTCAGTATGCATCCATAAAATTTGTACTGTTAATGTAGCAGTGGCAGTTGGAAACACACTACTGCACATGTAGTATTATGGGTACCTACATGAACATGTGTAAGCCTCATAGTCTTCATAACGGCATACTTGAAGTCAGTACATGTAGAAAGAAAAAAATTCAGTATTACGCTGAAGTCTTGTGAGGAGGGTTGTGAAGGCTGTGGCCGAGATTCACCTTCATGGTACATGTACATGTACTCTACATGTACACACATGTATTGTGTACATACATGTATACACGGTGTTCATGTACATACATGTATGACATATACACGTATGTAGGACACACGGGTGGCAATAGCTTGCATCCAAAATGCAAAACATGCAATATGATTGGTTAATTTTTCTTGCACAGATGTGTACCGCAGAGAAAAAAAATTGTGGCTGGGACTTAATTAGCCCCAGACTGGGGCCAATTTACTGGACTTCCTCCATATCATTTTTTTTTTCAATCGAAATTGGGGTGGGTGGGTGTGTCAAACCAATTTGAAAACAAAAAAGAAATTTAAAAACATCAAAACTTTTGAATGGCCCCATAGTTGGCATGATCAAAACAGCCCAAACTGTGATATGCGAGTTTGTACAATGTATACATGTATGTATCTGAAAGGTTTGTGTAAACCTTACAGATCTGGAAGTATAGTTGGGGCATAACATGATCAATTCAACCCCGGAAATAATCAAGCCCACAGCGTTCTGACCTTAAATGTGTATGAAGGCCAAGTTCCCAGAGTCTGAGTGAGACTAGTGATCAGGTACATGTATTGGGGCAACATGATCTTCTTCTTCACTACATGGTAGCAGATTCCATGAATCCATGTAGAGCCACAGGAGAGGACAGAGTGGCACAAAGTCAGTTTAAGTCTCAATCCCCCATGCTGTTTTAGTGTATTCCACTCAAGGTTTGTGATCATATTCACACGAACCTCTCTACTATACCGGTACTGTACAGTAGTTGTTAATAAAGAGTGCTGCACATCGCTGAACCATCTCAAGCTTATTGATGCATTTAGCTTTGAAGGGATCACAAACTCCTGAAGCGTACTTCAGGCGTGGACGAAAAAGTGTTTTTTCGCCATTCTCAAATACTGCTTTAAATTTCTTTGCAACATACTAAGGACCTTGTTAGCCTTCTTGGCCACATGATCATAATGATAATCCCACTTTAATTTGTGAGAAAGAAAGACTCCCAAATACTGATGACGGTCCACAGTTGCCAAAGAATGATTATTCAGATTATAATCACGGCAGATCTTCTTCCTTTTATTTTCCATGCATGATCTACATAAATTTCTTTACATTGAATTGCATTTGCCATGTAGTGGCTCATTCATGTAGCTTATCAATATCTTGCTGAAGTACAATGCAATCAGATTGATGAATATTTCTATACAAAATGCAACAGTAAGCAAAAAGATGCATTTTGGACTGAAGATTACATGTATCTGTGACATCATTGATAAAAAGCAAAACTAAGAGGACCAAGGACTGTGCCTTGGGGTCAATTTTGTCAACCACCTTGCTAACATTATAACTCTGGTGTACATGTACCCATCCGAGTTCCCATTAGACAAGCTTTCTAGCCACCCTAAAGCTCTCCCATGACTCCAATCTAGCAGTTAGCTTTTTGTGAATTCTATTTTTGACTCTAATTAACTTTTTGATCTTCCTGTTGAACCACGGCACATTCTGCTGTGGTTTTGACATCCAAGAAGAAATGTGCACATCTCTAGACTTGACCTGAATGTAGTCCAATTGGCTTCAACAGATCTTTCACTGTGAGTTTGGGTGAAATTATCCTTGAAAACCATCATGTCTTCCCTTACTCCATCAAAATCACCTTTTGAGTAGAGTTACAATTCTTTGACGAGGACCAGGCTTTTACTTTGGATTGGTCTTAACACACAAAAATTACCTCATTGATCACTTATGCCGGTTTAACTCCAGCACACTCAGTGCTCTTCAAAATTGAACTGAATAACAGGTCCAATACCTGCTGTTGTTTCTGTGATGCGAGTACAGATTGTAGGTTTATGTGTTGACACAAAAACCACTTATAGACAATGTTAATAAGATGAGTTTCAGTAGGAGATGCTCTTTGGGTTTTGTCATCCCAATTAATGATTTTGGCATTAAAGTTCCCAGTCAAAATAATATTTGGAGCACTACATGAATTCTGCAAAATCTTTTGAAGCGAAGAATCAAGACACATCCATTCTCTAATTTAATGTTGGGCACATGATAGTAGCAACCAATCAGGAGTGTCTTACCAGACCGTAGAAGGATTTGAGTCCAGATGTTCTCTGTATCTGAGTAACTAAGGGCAGGGAAGACTAGCATATTCGTTAGGAATAGCAATTGCCACTTCCCCTCCATCCAAATCGCGATCCTTAATGCAATCCTCAATGAACAACAATATTTCCTGGAAATAACTCATTTTAGCACTTGGATTTCACATGTACACGTAGCTGGTTTTCTTGAATGATCCAAATCATGCCGTGTCTTGTAAGGAGACCTAACATTGCAGTCACTACCAGGAGCAAAATCAAAATCCCCCAACAGTGTGTTGAAATTATCTCAAATTGATGACTGCGCCACTTAAGTTTGGCATAGAGGACGAAACCAGGTAAATGGCACTTCAATTTGATAGCTATGATACTCGTCATTAGAAATACCACAACATTCAATATGCGTCCAATTCTGACATTTATCACATTCAAGAGCTTTGTGTCCATCCCTTAGGCCTACTTCTTTACAATACATAGTGTAAGGGAAAGTGGGCATGGTAGTCACAGTTTTAGTCCCCTCGGGGTCAGGTTGTTGCCACAAATTGCCACAAATAATGGGCCTAATTAGCAACAGTTTAACAGCATTGCTGTGATGATCATTCCCGGACGTCGAGAACTAAGCATCATGAAAAGGTTTATCGAAGCAAGACCATATATTCAAGCATCAGTAAATTCGCACTTTCTGAGGCTGCCACCTGGCTGATAACATTGCATTTACAGTAGGCCCAACCGTCGTCCATGCCAAACTGGCATGACTGGGAGTGGGACAAAAACTGCAGGCCAAAATTGTGCAGTACCTATTCACTGCTGCGTACAGGCACGCAAATTTGGAAAAAAGTTCTCTTCAAGCATGTTATTAATCAACAACTCATCAGAAGCTTTGATTGTGAAATGGCAGTGCTTCTGCTGGCAAGGCTGGGTCTTAAAAAATGGAGAAATAGACCTACCCTAGGCCTACGTCTACCTTTGACTTCAAGCTGGAATTTCCAAATTGATTGAATCAAGTGTCTGAATAAGCCTACTACTGTATATTCCATATTTTTATTGTCACATTAAATAATTAGGCCAACATTTCTCACCAACGTTTCCGAGTGCAACGTCCATCATGTTTCACATACATGTACAAAGCGCAGTCTGACTACTGCAGGTGCAAACTTACATGCAGGCCTTCATGTACGTACATGTACATGTACGTACTTCTCGTAGGCCTACAATACTACGAATGTACACATATGCATGTACATGTGTACATGAACTATGGGCTACAGGCGCACTAGTCTTGGCACAAGACGTCAAAGATCAATAGCTGTTTTATTTCTGTTGAAGAGCGCCCTCTCACAACTAGATTTTACTTACTCTCAGCGCACAGTCTAACTATGAGTCGTTGGGGGCGCACTATGCACGGTGTCCGCTATCGAGCACTAACGTCTTGAAATCAAGACTACAGGCGTACACGTACACGTGATCTTTACCCTTGGGAGTACAGTGAACTATTGAGGCCATCCCAAGTTATGCAGCGTCATAACGATGTCAGCAGTGCCAGGGCCTGGGCCGTACGTGCAACCTCGACTCCTTTGGTTGTTATTATTACTCTTATTATTATTTATTCAAGCCAAAAATTCAATATACATCACAAGCAAGATGGGCCTAGGGGAGACAAAAGTAATACGGAATCACTGTTGTCACAGACCTGTCTCCCCACATCAAGATGTGGANGATTGGGACTGGAAGGGGCGCGGGAAGGAAATGGTGAGGAGAGTGTGTGGAAGGAGGAGGACGGAAAGGAGGAGAATAAACAGGGATTGACTGGTCCTTCCAGAAGGAAATTTTGAGCCTGTGCAAGACTTCTCATTTTGGGTCTGTTATAATTACTGTGTAAGTGTATGGCAATAATCCAGCAAAAATCCTTTTCAGAGAAATGTTCCCAGATAGCACATTTGGGATTCACAATTTGAACATGAAAACATTCAACCTGAACCATGTCTTCCCTGAATTAACATCAAAGCTAAAGCGCCCTCACTTGTCCAGAAATGCTTGGTCAATATTTAATTAATGTTTGAAAAAATGCACCGTTCAGTTCATGTGAAAACTCAAAGTAGATGTCGAACAGTCTTCATACATGGGATAGTACAGAGATAAACAAAAAGCGATTCTAAGAAAAATTCATTTCCTGGTTCCTTTAACGATGGCGTTTGGAATACATTCTGCGCATGTATTTTAGAAGCTTGTGGAGAGAAGTAAAGCAGTCCCGGGGGGGGTTCAACTTCCCACCCCAGCGCTTATCCATTATTTCTTCTTACTTTCAGCAATGGCTGCAAACCTGAATACTGATATAGGAAAGATCCAAATGATGAGGTTTCATGTTAATGGTGCCAGAAGCAAAAGAGAGATCCTTATCTCCCCAAATGGGTTTAAAATTTCTGGTAAAAAAGACTCAAAACACAAAATTACTGACCATCCCTGTGCACGTAATAGAGCCTGAAAGTAAAAGGTCACGCAGCAAGCTTCCGGAACCCTCGGTCCTCCTATGGGCATTTTACTTTTGGCCTTCCTATCACGTTCGATACTTATTGGAATAATACTTCCTGAGACACTAATGTTGGAATTTTACCTTTGTCTTCCTCAAGTAATATTTAGGAAAATTCACACGGAGATAAGTAAAAAAGAATTTTCTTAACTAGGTCTCCATGTTCATGCACGTTTGTTTTCACTGCCTGTGCTTACGTGAAAACGAGATTGTACTACGTTGCAAAGATTTATCTACTTGCAGTCGATGGGTTCCCGATTCCATTGAGTTGACATTACGCAGTTGTTGTCAGCAAAGGTTAGATAAAAGATTAGAATCTTTCGTAATTGTAATTTCGTAATTTTTTATTACTTATAAATTATAAGACTATGTAAAATATTTTGATCTGTAAATGTTCATGCACGTTCGAGACTGCCACATTGAAATGTTCGTCATGTATTTTAGACTTTCAGAAGTGATGGGTCAATGTTTGGAAGGATATTTCTCTTTTAGGTTATGTGATTTTCTTTAAATTGATATACTAGCAAATATTTTCCAAAGCCCCTTTTCCGAGTTGGATTTTAAATCTTTGCAGGTTATTTTTCCTATGCAAGGGTTCCGAAAGTGCGCCATCAGGGGTCAACTTTCGGGCTCTATTATCAGAAAAATGATAATACTTGCACCCCATGGAATTCCTTGTCTAAATCAAATAATTATTACTGCCATTTTTTTCTGTTAAACTCTCATTTTCTTCTTGATGTATATTTTATATTTTCATGTTCAATGTGGATGTGAATTAAATGTCATGATGGTTCTAATGCTGACCTTTTCCATTCTTTGGACATTAAAAGCAAGGCAGACCAAGTTATGTCGGAAAAATAAGTAAGATTACATTATACGGGCGTACGTGCATCACGTACGCCATGGTGATGTGCGAGCACACGCTCTTCTGCCTGTGCTGCCTGTATTCTGTTCGTTTTACATGGAAGTGTGGTTGCGTTGCAGGCAGGCGGGCCAGGCCAAAGCACTCAGCACGCCCCAAACGTTCGTAGTAGGTCAGTTCTTTTACGAAAATACAATTTTTTGTGGGATACAATTTTACTTTGCGAGATTGCCTGTGTTTTTATGGGGCGCCATCAGGGCCATTTTACAAAACGAATGCTCTAAGTCAAAAACAAAGCTCAAAGTTTAAAACCAAATAAAAGAAAAGGTGCATGAACAAAGGACATCAAAAAAGTGAAAAAGCTAAATTAAAAACGAATGACAGAAAAATGAAGCAGAGTTATAAATCCTGCTTTGCGAACAGCATTTGCGAAATAAAATGATGCAAACGTCAAACGATCAGAAAAAGAGGAAAAGATCAAAGGACAAAATTAAATGATAAAAGGACAGAAATGAACAATAAAAGCACAAAACCAAAGGATCCAAAGAAAACTAAACTAAACGATCAAAGGACAGAGTCGAACGATCAAATGACAAAAACTAAACGATCAAAGGACAAAACAAAGAGAGCCAAACGATAAAGCGACAAAAGGAAACAAACTAAGTAAATGTGAACGCTGAGAGCGGTAATTGCTGACGCTCTGACAGCGCCCGTAAACCTGATCTCGAATCCAGTGTGTCAAAGAAGTCATATTTTGTTGTTGCAGGGCTGGGACCACGAGCTGCACTAACCATGATAATAAAAATCTCACCCAGCGCTATGCACTGACACTCGCATATCCTAGAGTAGGCATCGTTTTTACGGTTGTGCCACAGCCAGTACTGCCGGTAATACCTATGTAACATTGGCTTAAATCTGTGCTGGAAATTGAGGGGATGCGGTGGGGAAAGGTGGGGTACACTATATACACTAAACAGGAAGCGATGCACACAATAAAGATGTACATGAATACCTGTAATGTGTATCAAATTCATGCAGAATCTAACCTTTTATGGGAATGGCAGTTTACGGCTTTAAAACTGGTTCCCCTTTAGTGATATTGTAAGCCCAAAATTAATCATTATTCATTGGTCCCTCACGTATCCTTGATCACACTTCCGTTTAATTCCATGGTAATTAAGATCCTAATGAAGTTCCTGGTTGTGGTCAATGTCGAAGTATTGCCCCCATTCCCCAAGACTCATAAGCCATAATTATACAACCACAAGCCTGATGACCACAGTTTCTGTTATACCGCCCAGCCTGCATCCCCTCTATATAATCACCCCCAAAATGTTTCATGGTCAGTCTCCTCAGTCTCCACAGTCTCCACGGTCTCCACAGTCTGTCCATAGTCTGTCAATTAGTCTTCCCGTTAGTCTTCAACGATATTAGTCTGTGTTTTCCTCATGAAATATCGTCGACCAAGTATCATTAAGACTGTGTCAGTTCTCAACTTTTACTCAATTCTTTGTCAGGCCACGCTCATCAAACCTGTACTAGTATGCTACAAAATTTAAATCTTACAATATTGCAAACATAGTCGTATGGAAATCCCCAAAATCCGCTTTAAAGCAAAGGTGATCCACACCATTGGGTTTTGGTCACAATTTCACAGGATTGATTGATCACGGTGTGTAATATTCACTGCAACGTACATTCCACTCACTTGTTTTATGACTGAGTCTGCTTTGTGGAAAAAAAAACGAGAAAACGCAAATTCAAGGTCTTGTAGTTTGCTTTGTGCAATATCTATGACGTTTAGGGGTCTCGTAGTATAAGCGAACATCGCCCACGGGGTCAGGGTGGGAAACAAGCATGACAGATTCTCATTCCCTTTAAAAAGGGAGCAGTTTTCAATAGCTAGGAGTAATCAGTGAATTTACCTTCGAGTAATGCACCTCCTCGAAAATACAGCATTGCGAATTCATGGAAAAACTTCATTCAGGAACACAGTAGTCGACTCGTGTCTGTATAGGCCTATATGATAATGCACATGCAACGTCCACTTCCGGATATAAACGCTGAGGTGAAGCGAGGCGCGTTTG
Organism: Acanthaster planci; assembly: GCF_001949145.1. The sequence continues at coordinate 2,036,866 of NW_019091377.1, read as the reverse complement.
AAGCAGGAGGGACGTTATTTTGTGTGAAAGATATAAAGTAAAAAAATAAGTGCAAGTAAAAAAATGAGCTCCACCTTTGGGCTAGTTGGCAGAAATGAGTGCCCTGAAGACGTCCACTGATGGAGCTGTTATGATATCAGCAGGAAGGGCATTCCAGAGTCGAACCGTTGTTGGCATGATGAATGAGAACTTGTACATGTAGATGTCCTTGGAGGAGTGAGTTGTGAGAGGCTGGTATTGTGCCGGGTGGTAGTTTGAAGTCTGGTATTTGTCATGGGTGTCAGGAAATGATGTTGCTTAATTGCAATGAGGTTATGCGAAATCTTGTATAGCATGATTTTGATGGTCGCTTCCCTCCTGGATTGAAGTGTAGCCCACTGCAGGTTTTTCAGCATTTCAGTCACACTTTCTGTTCTGAAATGAAATGAATAAATGAAATATTATGTACAAATCTAGCTGCTTTCTTCTGGGTGGCTTCAATCTGATTGATTGTAGTTTGTTGATGGGGATTCCAAACAGTAGAACAGTTTTCTAGATGTGGTCTAACCATCGTGGGTGACAGTGCTTCAAATTCCGCTTAATAAGACCGAGCATCCGGTTGGCCTTTTAGGTGATGTTTGATATGTGTTTCTTCTAGGACAGCTTGGATGTGAAGGTAAAACCGAGGTAAGGATTTTCATCAACTGGCATCAGTGCATCATCACCCAGGTGGTAGTCAAAGTTGGTGTTCTTTATGCGGTGGGAGATTTGCATCACGATCGTGTTTATAACGGCACTTTCATGTCAGTTCACACGTCGATGAAAGTCTAAAACACCCTTCAAAGTTGAGTCATTAATAATTATAATCAAAAAAGAATTATGTCTTAAAGCAAGGGAGAATTAACGTGTGGAAATCGTTATATTTGTTTTCCGGTGTTCTAATTCAACGGCGCCACCGCCGACGGCGGAGTGGCTCCGGCGGCGCGCACCTGGCCTGGTTTTGGAATTTGGGCGCCATTTGGTCGTCATGCATTGAGGATTACCTGATGCACTTCGAACGAGTCAACATGATCAACTGTTGGAATCAGGAGCAGAGGGCGGACTATCTAATGGTCGCACTGAAAGGCCCAGCGCTGGAAGTTGCATGTTCCTTGCAAAGGGAGTCCCAGTCGTCCTTCGACGAGTTTAGTCAGGGCCTTTGAGTGACGATTTGGGACTGAGAAACATCGCAATTGCCACTGCGCTGAACTGGCTTCACGGAGAAGGCGCGCAGGGGAGACTGAGGCCAAGTTGGGCCAAGCCATCAGAAAGTTGGTCGGCCGAGCCTACCCTGACAGCAGCTTCAAGTTTATGGAGGACTTTGCAATTGAACAGTTTAAGAATGCGCTGGACGACACTGACCTCAAACGAGCACCATTCCAAGGGAAGCTGTCCACGCTTGACGAAGCTGTGGAGATTGTTGCAGAGGCTGAAGCATGGTTCAAGACGGAGATGGATGGACGATCAAGGACAGTTATGTCCAACGCCAACGCGGTGAAATCTGCGGAGCCTGTGCAAACTGATGAGGTGACAACAATGGTGCGTGAACTGTAGGAAATACAGTGACGTGGGAAAGGAATAAAGAAGGCTGACGACTGGCAGCCAGGATGCAGGAAGTGCGGTAGCCTGGACCATTTTCGGGCCCGATGTTCCCGCCTAAAGAACGACCTGCAAGCGTTAAACAAGGTAAGGCTGGTCTCGTGGCGGAAGCCCAGCCATAGATATCCAGAGGTCCAGTGAGCCTAAAGTGAAGGCAGTTCCGCCGCCGATGAGAGTAACCTCCGCCGGCATGAGTAGCCTCGCCGCCGGTGCTGGCAGATCTGCCACCGGCATAGGTAGCCTCGCCTCTGGCACAGGCAGTTCCGCAGCCGAGGTGGACAGCCCCGAAGCAGGCGCGGATGACCCCGCCGCCTGAACGGGCGGCCCCACCTCCGGTGTTGACTGTCCCACCACCGCCTGGTGTTGCCATACGACCGACATCTTCTCATGAATCGGGACTGTATGTCAGAGGAGAGATTATGGACATGGCTGTGAACATCCTGATCGACACTGGCGCAACGGAAAGCATCATCTCCTCCCAGTTGTTTCACAGGAAGAACCCTGCAGATCACAAATTTCGTCAGGCTGATGGAAGTGAACTGCACATCGCTGGGCGAGTAAATCTGCCTACAAAGATAAGGGGCAGTCAGATCCTACATGGCATTTGGGTAGCTGACGAGAGTGATGATGCCATCCTGGGACTGGATTTCTTGCGGGAAAACAAATGCCAGCTACTCTGGGAGGAGGAGTGTCTCACCGTCGGTAACTTCAAGGGCCCTCTGCAGAAGTATCCACAGGTGCCTGCAGCCTGTCGGGTACGGATTACTGGAGTGCAAAGTTGCCAGCGATGGAGGTGAGCTGCCGACATAGGGTGTGTTGCAGAATAGAGAGACGTTCCTCGAGAACTGGGAGGTTCTTGTGGCCAATGCTCTTGTGCATACCCGGGACAACAGTGTTCCAGTGAGACTCTTAGACGTACTAATGCTCAGAGAGGGGACCTGGAGCCGGTGGATAGCATTGCAGTACTGGAACACACAGAACAAGAAAAACAAGAGGCAAGCGAAAGTGAAGAGCTGAGAGTACCTGAACACCTGTCTTCACTGCTTGAGTCCAGCTGCGTAGGGTTAACGGTTGATGAGCAAGCTGGACTTGCAGCTTTACTGAGACCGTTCAGTGACGTGCTCTCTACTGGGGATGGAAATATTGGTCGAACTAACCGGGCCCAGCACCGCATCGAGACCGGAAGAGCCCCACCCATTCGACAAAGACCGAGGAGACTACCTTTAACCAAACGGGAGGTGGTAGACAAAGAAATAACAAAATGCTTTTGCGGGGTGTCATTGAGCCATCGGAGAGCCCAAGGAGTCCACTGCTTGTCCTGGTGAGGAAAAAGGACGGGTCTGTCCGAGTGTGCATCGACTACCGAAGGCTGAACGAGGTTACAGTGAAGGGCGCACATCCACTCCCGCTAATAGAGGACAACCTTTACTCAATGGCAGGGTCCCAATTCTTCTCTACCCTGGACCTTGCCTCAGGGTACTGGCAGGTAAAGGTAGTTGAGGAGGATAGGCCGAAGACTGCCTTTAGTACCGGACGAGGTGGGCTGTACCAGTTTATTACCATGCCTTTCGGGTTATGCAATGCGCCCTCCACTTTTGCACGCTTGATGGAGCGTATCCTTGCGGGGTGGCAATGGCAATTAGCTGTTTTGTACCTCGATTACGTCATCTTTTTTGGACGGTCGTTTGATAAATACATGCAAAAGCTATGCCTAGTTTTGCAGAGGCTTTGTGAAGCCATTCTGAAGTTGAAGTCCAAAAAAAGCTGGCTTCTCCAGCGAAAGGTAGAGTTCCTCGGTCATGTCGTCTCTCCAGTGGGGGTTGCTACCGACCCTGAAAAGGTTCGTGCTGTGTGAGACTAGCCCCAGCCGGCTGCTTTTGCTGATGTTCGAAGCTTTCTTGGACTGGTGTCATACTACAGGCAGTTTATTGAGGGCTTGGCTCAAATTGCTCGACCCTTGCACCAGATCACCAAGAAAAGTAGGCCATTCCGGTGGACCATGGAATGCCAGGAAGCATTTGAGGCGTTAAAGCATCGTCTCCTGTCGTCCCCTATCCTGGCCTATCCAATCCCAGGAAAGGAGTTCATCCTCGACACTGATGCCAGCGGGTCTGCAATTGATGCTATGCTGTCACAGGTGCAGGAAGATGGGGAACGTGTCCTTGCTTACGGAAGCAGAGCTTTGACCAAGCAGGAGAGGAATCATTGCCTGACGAGAAAGGAACTGCTGGCCACTGTGCACTTTGTAAAGAAGTACCATCATTATGTTTATGGGACCCACTTCAGGATTCGTACAGATCACCGGCCCCTGAAGTGGATGCTTGGTGTTCGACATCCCGAAGGACAGCTTGCCAGATGGCTGCAGAAGCTAAGCATCTATGACTTCGTCGTCGAGCATCAACGTAGACGTCGCGGAAATGCTGATGCATTGTCCAGGAAATGCTTCCCTAACTGTTTCCTCGATAGAGGAAATCAGCCCCGGCACTAAGGTAAACATTGAAGATTTGGGATAGCCCCAGATGAAGCACGTAGGGTGCAGCGTGGTGTAGACAACTTCCCGGCAGGCAAAGGACACCCCACCATTGGAGAAGGCAACTGGGTCCCCGGATCCGGTAGCTTCTCTACAGGTGACAACAGCCCAGCCCCTGGAGACAGTAGCCTCACTGCCGAAACCAACACTGAAGGCAGTGCATCAACCAGGGGGAGATGCAGAGCCAGGAGGTTCCAGGTGGCGTCCAGATGCCAATGCCACAGAGGTTAGTTATGAGCAGCTGGCCAGGTCACAGCGATGTGATGATGCCTTGAAGGAAGTGCTGCAGTGGGTGGTGCATGGTCGACGGCCGTCCTGGAAGAGTGTGGCATCCCTGAGCAAAGAAATCAATTTCTGGTGGGCTCGCTTTGAGCAGCTTTTGGTAGAGCAAAAAGCCCTGTGTATCCTGTGGGAGCCCAGTCAACCAGCTGAAAAGCCCCGACTGAGAATTTTGTTACCCTGGAAAATGCACCCTGCCATAATGAGGCATTTTCATGGCGAGAAAACCGGAGGACATCTCGGTGTTGCAAAAACCTTTGCAGAACTGTGCAGAACCAACTTGTACTGGTCTTCTATGCGTCAGTCGGCTCGCCGCTGGGTCCAGCGGTGCCTACAGTGTCAGAGACGGAAACTGTCCGCTAGGGCCAAGAGAGCGGAGTTGAAGCACTACCAGGGGGGTGCACCTTTGGAAAGAATAGCGGGGGGCCCCTCCCTCCCACTGGTCGGGGTAAGTGGTGGGAGACTATTTCACAAAGTGGACTGAGTGTTATGCAGTTCCAGATCACACTCGTGGATGAGTTCGTCGCCATGTTCGGTGTTTCCCTGGAAGTCCACTCCGACCAAGGGAGGGAATTCAAATCTGAGGTCTACTTAGAAATGTGCCCAATCCTCGGCCTCAGAAAGACCCGCACCACTCCATACCACCCCAGGTCTAACGGAATGATTGAGCGTTTCAACCAGACGATCGAAGCGATGCTGAGCCTGTGGGTAAATAAATCACAGACTGAATGGGATGAGCATTTAGTCCTCCTTGCTATGGCGTACCAGTCGGTAGAGCATGACACCACAAAGGAGACACCCAACGCGATGATGTTGGGCCGCGAGGTGAGGATGCTGGTAGACCTACTGTTAGGTGCCACCCCAGAAGAGACGCATATTAACCCATGTGAGTATGCCCAAAATCTTCAAGAGAAGTTGAGGTTGGCCCACGAGGTTGCCAGGAAGGCCAGCAGTACACAAATGAGGGCCCAGAAGAAGCATTACGACAGGAATGTACTGCGGGTGGTCCACAACAAGCGAGATGTGGTGTGGCTCCATTGCAAGGCAAGGAAGAGCAGAATTTTCCCGAAGCTGACCCTGAGCTGGACTGGTCCCTTTGTCGTACTGGAGAGACTGTCTGATGTGGTGTACAGGATTCGGAAAATCCCTCGTTCCAGTCCGCAAGTGGTTCACGCAGACAGGCTGAAGGTATGCGAAGGAGTTAGCGCAGAGGACTATGGATTCAAAGAGTTTGAACTGGCATCACCATCAAGACAGCCAGGCAGCCCCGCCGCCGGCAGCCTCGCCCCCGGTGTGGGCCATCCCTCCGCCGGAGCGGGTAGCCCCGTCCTTGGCGTGGGCGGCCCTGCCGCCAGTGGTGCGGGTAGCCCCGCCCCGGCTATGGGCGGCCCCTCCACTGGGGTACAGGGCGGCCCCTCCGCCGGAGCGTTCGGCCCCGCCGCCGGAGCGGGCAATCAAAAGCATGTGACTTGCTCAGATCCGAACAGAAGCACACCGCGAACGCGCCGAGGCAGAGCAGTTCGCAAGCCCCCGCGATACTTGCAGCAAGTCTACCTTGCCCTAACAGTTATAAGCCTGCAGAGGGCGCTATCGACCATCATCATTCACATATATATTGAGCTGGGAATGGGACAGGAACAGACAGTAATGGAACAACGTACAACTGCAGAGTCTGCGGACAATAGTACGCGTCGTCTTAATACAATAGACGCAGAAATGAGAAAGCAGCGCATTAAGGGCGGTCCTTTCGTTGTGGACAGTGCCCCCAGACTTACAGGCCGGCTGACTACCTGGCTCGACGCGCCAGATCCCCGAGGTGGCAGCCGGTGGAGGGCCAGTGGTCGAAGGATCAGCTGTGGGGGGCGTCACGGTTGCCGCACCAGCTGCAGTGAGGAGAATTTCTCCGACGAAAGGCAACTCGTCCGAAGCAAGGCTGTACCTTCGGGGCAAGTGGTACGTACAGGGCAAACCGTTGTGGAAACAGCAGGGTTGAGTAGGTGCTCACCAGCCCGAGAATTACAACATGCAGAGGTGACGACTTCAGAGGCCACTTCCCAGACAGAACCGGTGATAATGCATAATGACAGAGGAGTTCTCCACTTCTACCAGGGAAACCAGGACTGAACCAGACGTCACTCAAGTATATAGAGAAACTGAGGCCGTTGGATTCCGAGAACCGGGGGACATTTGGTAAAGGACAAGGCACCGTGGCGGCCTGGGAGAGGGACAGCAAACTAGGAGGCCCGTTAGACCCATCAAGCTGTAATGGACTTTTTGGGTTGTCCTCGGTGATTGGTGTGTTTTTGCTTAAATTAGGAACCAAATTGCGGCCTAATTGGACATTAACCAACATTCTCGTGGACACCCCAGTTGAGCTAAAATTGATGGACTCTTATTCAGACAACTTTCTAAGAGTGATTTGTATAGTTAACTGTAACTCGATTTCGTGTTTTCTCATCATGCTAATTAAACGATAATTAAATAACTTTTCAAAAAGATTTAATAAGAAGGAAAAGTGTTTATTGCCCCTTTTCAGCAGAATAGGCCATTTTTGGGAAGGGGCAGTGTAGTGGACTATTTGTTTTCCGTAGTTCCAAGTCAACGGCGCCACCGCCGGCGGCGGCGCGCACCTGGCCTGCGCACGCTCCGGAAATAGGTAGCTATAAATAGATCGCTTCAGTTGGCTTCTTTTGTACCCGGGTACGGGGGGATTCGATTGCAAATCCCCCAACTCAAAAAGTGGAGGGGGATATATCCCATCTGTGGGAATTTACGCCCATGTGCAACTGGTGATGACATATGGCATAACAGTAGAACTAGGCCCACGCCTACTGGCATCTCAACTAACGTTAGGCCTGGTGGTGGGCCTACCAGTGGGCCGAAGGGCCCACCGCCGCTGATTTTTGTTGGTGATATGTAACGCATCCACCACTAGCACTCTGTCGTGAGCGTTGAGTAAACGGTTCCCAGTCTCCTCGGTTATAATGCTTTCTACTGATAACTAAACCCTCTCAAATTAAAGCAGCAAGCTATGACTTCTTTGACACACTGGATTCGAGATCATATTTACGCGCGCAATCATCGTCATCGTAGCGCCAGCAATTGCCGCCCTCAACGTTCGCTTTTGCTTAGTTCGTTCCTTTTAAATTTATCTGTATCACTTTCTCGATGTCCTTTGTTTATGCACCTTTTCTATCGTTAGTTTTTAAACTTTGAGCCTGTTTGTTTTTTATTTAGAGCATTCGTTTTGTAAAATATTAACTATGGCCCTGTGGTGCAACATAGTTTTTACTTCTTTTAAAATAATAGTTCTGGTTCGTTTTCTTTGGTCATAGATTTCTCTTTTGTTTTCATTTTTTCTTGTCCTTTTTCATTTGGGGCCAAACGATCTCCTTTTCAAAATATACTGTGTGTGTGCGTGGGGGGGGCACTTTTAATGCTAATGAGATTCAATTCTCACTTGAATTAGCTAGTAGACTGCACTTAGAGTGCTCAGTCATTTCAAAACGACTGGATTCGGTTCGTTCGTGCCTTTTTCACCAGTTTCCGCCCAGGTGTATAATATACATAATATACATGTATACATTTCTCTGGCTTTTACATTTTATTTTATTTTCCACAAACTGTGTGTTATGGGTTGATTGTTAATTTCAATATCATCATTAACTTAAGTCTTATTCAAAATTGATTTTTCAAGATGTATTTTTGCCTTGGGGAGATGTTAATTTATATAACGGGTTTTGCCCTTACCCAACGTATATATTAATAATAAACACTTTGTGTTCAGTGCTTGCTTGAGAGCTAGCGAAAAAAGTCACAAGCCTACTCGGGCGGGACCCGAACCCACGACCTCCCGCCCACCAGCGCAGACGTCCCATCCACCCAACCACCGAGCCCACCAGGGTCGGCCGGCCGGCCCGTGTCAGGTGAAGCAGCGGGTACTGCGAACTGTGTTTATTATTAATATATACGTTGGGTGAGGGCAATACCCGTTATATAAATTAAAATTGATTTCATTGTCACTCTTAGTTTTAGTTATATGCTTATTTTGTTATTTTATTATTAGCTGTTGATTTGATTAGTCTTTGCTATTTTATCTAATTTGTATAGAATTCCTGTGTTGTTCAACTGCTGTTCAGTTTCTGTTTTATCTTTTTCCTTTCTGTTATAATCTGTTTTAAATTGTTTAAATTAAATTCATATTGCCCTTACGAACAGCAGTTTTCAACTGACAAAGCTACCCTGTGGAAATAAAACAGAAATGCACTTATTCGAAACGGAAGATTCTGAGTTTCCGACGTAGCTAGCCTGTATCCTTTGATCTAAAAGAAAACGTGGCTTCACAATCACAGCCTGCCGTTTCAAACACAACTTCAACAATGCGGATACTTGTAAAGCCAAAAATATTCCAAGCCAGTCGTTTCGAAAACGCCGCTCCGCACCGCTGCGCCGCCATGGCCATATCGCCACGCGACCTACCGTGGTATACAATAGGGTTTGCCGCATAAGCATACTCAAAGTACCTGTAGTCGTCGAGGGCAGAGGATCTTTAGTTGTGCGTGTGGGACACGTACTGCTAGTGCTACATGTATATGTACAAATTACGTTTGAAATTTGACATCCTGGCGGCCAGCGGTACTTTATGGTCGTGAGTAGTACTGCTACTAGTACTAGGTATGGGCCCCTATTGAACTTAAACTCAAAGGATACTCCCAGAACTGTGGGGTCCGACGTCTGCCCCGCTCCCATGCTCGCACGAACCATGGGTCCGATGTCCGCCCCGCGCTTATCCTACGAATCACGTTCGTGGGAACGGGGCTGATGTCGGACCTTACAGTTCTGGGGTTACTCAAAAGGGTTGATGTACTGTTATTGTTAACACGATATGATTATGAAAATGGAGATTTCCATATTCTATAGGCATTGGTGTTACTTACCTTTCGATTTTTTTAAATAAAATGACTGACGTTTTTACCTTGAGAATCTGTTGCTTATTTTCACGGCAGCTCCAACATGTCCAATTTAGGCTATTTTAAGGTAGTTTTGACAACATTTAAACGGTGGCACCTTTGTTTTTTGTTGTAATTTCACAAAATTGGCTGATTACATGGTTTAAGATTCACTGCAGCTTTCAATCCACTGACTTGTTTCATGTTTTGAGTCATCTGCTTTCAAGTGCTTTGTAAAAAATCTAGAAAAAATAAAATGGCATTTGCAACAGCTAAATCGTGGAGGAATAAAACAAAAAACATGGATCTTGTCATTTATCTTGCGTAAAAATCCACGAACTACCAGGCGTTCATAGTAAGTGAACAACACGCGCGGGGTCAGGGTGGAGAACAGGCGCCTGAGAGGTTCTCTTAAAAAAGAGCAGTTTTCGACGACCATGAGTAATTAGTAGATTTACCTTGGCCTCAGGGTAGTGCATCCACAGTGTAGCAGTGCAGATTCATGGAAAAAAAATCATTAAGTATGCAGTCGACTCCGATACAACTGTGCAACAAATACATGTGATGCACATGCATGCGCGATCATGCTCAATAACTTTCACGTCAGTTTACCCAGGAGTGAAAGTCTAAAAATTCCAATCTTAGTTGACTAACTAATGATTACGGGCAAAGAGGAAATGACCCTGAAATATAGGAGATTGAACATGTGGAAATTGTATTTTTTGACAAAAATCCTCTCACTATACAGCTTAAAAATGGCCACAATTTTTGGATCATACGCTTGTTTTTTTGGGGGGAGGGTGACTTTGAGCTTGCAATGTTTTTACTTGAGGAAAATCTTTTCCTCAAATAAAATTCAACTTCAAAATTGATTCACTATATTTTCTACTTTATAACTTACACTCAATTTCCTTTATAAGAACTTAATAACAACCTCGGTCAATCTGTAAATTATTTCTACCCAGAATGCTGTTGTTTTAGAAAAATAGACATTTTGTTCTCTTTTTTCGTGGTGATCGGTCGACCATTGCTAACTTTCATTTTACTTCGTACACCACATCAGTTAACAGGTGCCGATTTTCTTATGCGTAGTTTGTGTAGATGTTGTGGGAGTCTCCTTGAATGAATGGGTAAATAAGCAGCTAAAAACACACAGCCAGAAATTCACAAAATGCATTGTAAACTGAAACTAGCTAGCTCATCTGTCTGTTGGCTAACAGAACAGGAGGCTTTTTCGCATCAATCATGATTGAACATCAATCTACTGCACAAACCTAATGGCGTAAATCCGTGATTATGACAATTTGGATCCAAGGTTTGAACCCAATCAGGCATGTACTTCGGAAATAACATGCTTTAAATAAAATGTAAATTGACTCCACATCCGATGACGTCATCAGCACATCAGGCACAAATTCCTCTTAAGCACTCCCTTTGCAAAATATCTACAAGATTTGAACCGGATCGGACACGTACTTCACGAGATGTAGGGCCTTAAAGGTTGCACCTTTGATGTCACATGACTTGTCTCCTGATGACGTCATCATCACATCAGTTCAATATTTCTCTAAAGCACTTCCTTTTCAAGATATCTCCAAAAGTTGGACCTGATGAGACATCTACTACAAGGGATATAGGGCCCTAAAGAGTGCACCTTTAATGTCACGTGACTTATTCCCTGATGGCATCATCAGCACAGGATGTGTACATTAGTCTATAACACTTTCCTTTCCAGTTATCTGCCAAAATTCAACCAAACACATGTAGGACATGTCCTTTAGGATATGGGCTGAAATAAATATGTAAAAATCAATAATAAATCACTTGATGACGTCATCATGACGTCATTCTTCTAGACACATCTACACATAAGGGTCCTTCATTGATACAAGTTTGATGAAGATCCAAAGTTGTAAAAGCACTAAAGTTGTGTGTAGAAAAAACAGGCACAAATGAAATGGGATTTCGAGGAGCAGAAGAGGAAGGAAAAACGAGAGCTTATCTGTCTGTTTGCCAACAGAACAGAGGGCTTTTTCGCATTGTTTTGCAATTTTGAACAATTTGTGTATACTGGAAAAGTAAAGGCAAAAAATTAGTCAGTGAATATAATTTAAAACGAATGTTCAACAGAGAATGTTTTATCAGTGTAACTTTGATTTATGTGATATAGTGATGATGTTCATGTGACTGATCATATGATGATGTCATCTGCAAATTGTGTGAGTTTTTGACTAAAACATTTGCATTTATAGATACAATAGATAAAAGGTTTCAGCCGAATCTGACATGTAGTTTAGAAGATATAGTGACTTAAATAATAAGGGAATAAAAGTGTGGCGGAGCGTGTATAAGATACACTCAAGGTTTCAAAGCGATTGGGACTCTGTTTAGGAAATATAATGCTTTAAAGAGCGCCCCTTCAATGTCACGTGCCTGCCACGTGATGACATTGTCAATACATCATGCCAGTTTTCATCTCAAACACATCCCTTTGTGGATACATGCAAGGTTTCAACCCGATCGGACACGTAGTTTAGTTAATGTAGCCGTTTCAAATCTGTGTACAAAAAGCTATGGGAAAAATAAAGATTGAAAATTTCAAAATAATTTACATGATGACTTCATCATGATGTCACTACTTTGGTAGAATATTGGCCTGATCATTCTGTGCTTGGTGTAGCTTTTAGACCGATTCAAGTCTGCTAGCTGAAGATATTGCAACTTGAAATCTATGTACAAAGTCTATGGGGAAAATTAAAGATTTAAAAATGATAATGTCATGATGACGTCATTAATTTGGAAAATACTTTGCATGTGGGTCGTCATTGGGTGTAAGTTTAATAATGATTGAAGATTGCTAAGTGACCAAAACCGTGCCTCAAAAACGTGTACAACGTGAATGGGCCGAAAAAAATATTGAAAAAT
>NW_019091377.1:1996932-2012083 GCF_001949145.1 Acanthaster planci | reverse complement strand
AATACACACTTGTGTGTGTGTGTGGGGGGGTTGCATCCATGTACCACCATCATAAATGGTCCCCCCATCAACATCCAAGTGCCTGGTCCTCCACTTTAACCTTCAGGTCCCCCGTACTCCCCATTTAACTAGTGAGAATGCAAAGTTGCTATGCCAATGAATACATGTGCACATGTACACTGTATTTGTGTTCAAGTTTTCCCATGCATCAACACATGAACTGCTGCACTGTAATGAAGGTTTTCCTTTTGCAATGATACACATGTTCATCAGCACAGACACGAGGGCAGTCCTCACACATGTTGGATTTCCTCGACATACAGACAGATTGCAAGTTTTGAATAATGCGATTATGAATCAAAGTTTGTGTGTATAATGTACATGTATGTGTGGGGGGTACATCCATATGTATGGTTCCGCCATGAACATTTTAACATTCAGGTCCCCACATACGGTACTCCCCATTTAGTGAGAGTGCAAGGTTGCTATGCCGTTGGATACATGTACACATATACGCTGTATTTGCACATGTTCTGTATTTGCACTTGTTTGTTTTGAAACAAGTTTTGCCATGCATCAACAAATGAACTGCTGCACCTGGAATAAACATGTTTTGCCCTTGGCAATGATACAGATGTTTATCAGCACAGACATGAGGGCAGTCTTCACACTGTGGCCTCAGTATCATTGATGGATAAGAGCAGTTGAAGCAGGAGTGATCATGAGAAGGATGAGAACAGCTTCATCAATCTACTGGTAGCAAGACTGCAGCCGACAGGAAGTGAGATTTACTTGTATGTATACATGAAACTGCTAAAATTTAATGACAAACAACTGTAGATATTGTTTAAACTGGTTACAGAAGAATAGTGCAAAGTTTTTAGCATTCAAAAGATTCTGATATTTTCAGTTGGTCCCCATGTCATTTGAAATGTCTGGAAATCTTCATATTGGAACAGAAGTTAGCAGTTTTTATATCATACACTTCAGAGAAATGTATGCCCTAAAACATGAGAGCAGATTTTTCCTTCTTTTTTTTAAAACAATGTGGATATTTCATTGTTCCCCCAAAAGACAAAACTATATTATTACTGGTTCACAGTGTTTGATACGTGTTGATATCAGCTGAATATTTCAATATCCTTATTTGTTTCTTGTGTCTAGGCACCCTTCATGCTGCTGCTTAGAATTCAATGTAACTGCAGTTACATGTACATTAGATGCACGGCCATCCACACTGAAGGAAGCTGCTGCACAACCAAGCAAGGAGATTAACAGATGATGGCGAAAAGGCCTACTGTTACATTGACATACAGACATATTACCAGTTCTGATTAATGCAGTCATGATGAATCAATGTTTGTGTGTACAATGTATGTCTGGGAGAGTATATCCATGTACCATCAACATTAATGGTGCCCCCATGAACAGCCACATGCCTGCCCCCTCCCCCTTGAACATTCAGGTCCCCACGTACTCCCCATTTAGTGAGAACACACAAGAAATGGCCAGTTTTGATAAATGCTATCATGAAGCAAAGAGAGGAGGGGGACCCATGCATGTACTAATGCAAATCATTCATTGATCAATATCCACATATCCAGTCCCCCATTGTAACATTCCTTCCATATGTACCCAAGTGATATCAAAAGTGCTAAAACTTCTTACACCTTTTTCCAAGCCTCAACATATAACTGAAGCACAGTGAATTAATATTTTCCTTGTTTTAGATGACACACAAGAATTTTTACCAGCACATACACAAAGTCTTTTGACACGTTGGTGTGGTCGATAGAAATGCATTTCGTATCAAGACTGTTCTAAGGCAGTACTTAATTAAAATACCATAATTATCTAAAAAACTGCAACCAATAGGACCTGAGATATATAAATATATGTGTACATGTCCCCAGCATGCTTTATTCAAGATTACTGCAGAACTGGTGAACACAGCTTTCAGAAGCATTATGCAAAGTTTTCAGCGGTCACAAAATCCTGATATTTTAAAGGTGTTCCCGTGTCTTTTTTAGTATGTAGGGCAAAACAATCTTTACCAGTATTTATGTAATAATAGTGAAATGTCCGAAACCACAAATATACATGTAGTTTTTCTCTTTTCCTCTATACATAGAAAGGACAGTTTAACATTCTTTAACTGATAATCCTTCAACTTCTGGATCAGTTTCACTGTTCAATATGTTGAGTGTAGCTCTGAACACATGCTTTTATTCCACAATCAGAGTTTGTGCTGCTGTGCACTCGCAGATACAGTTGTTAAAAGTAATCATTTGTCCAGTTACTGACAATGGGAAATAATAATGTACATTTGAAAGAATTGTGTGAAACTGAGGTTTGCATAATTTTCTTCCTGTCTTTGAAATAGATGTTTCTTAGTTTGTGTTTGCCAATGGCTCTAACAGTCCCAAATCCTCTGGTATTAAGATGATTTTACTGTTGCAACACCGTATACTATTCTGCAGCATATCCCCAATAGGGCAATCAAACCCCTTTTGAGAAAACTGAAGTGCACCCTCACTTGATGAAATTGGACATTTGTATTAACCTGATGACGTTTGACCATAGTATCGACATTTCACCTTAAGTACAGGTCCGATTGGGTTCAAATCTTGCAGATATCTTGAAAAGGGAGGGCTTTAGAGGAATATTGACCTGATGTTATGCTCACGTCATCAGGAGACAAGTCACGTGACATTAAATGTGCACTGTTTGAGGCCATATATCTCCTGAAGTACATGTCGGATTGGGTTCAAATCTTGCAGATATCTTGAAAGGGGAGGGCTTTAGAGGAATATTGATCTGATGTGATGATGACGTGATGAGGAGGCAAATCACATGAAATAAAAGGTTCATGGTTAAAAGCCTATCTCCTGAAGCACATATTCCATCGAGTTGAAACTGTACAGATAACAAGAAAAGGAAGTGTCGTAGTCAAAAATTTACCTGACGTGACGATCATCAGATGAGGATTTAAAATAAGTAGTACACGCACTCTTAAAAGCATGCCTGATTCGGTTGAAACCTTGGACCAGAATGGTTATGATGAAATAATTACACCATCAGATTTCTACGGTAGATTCGTTGTCCAAATTAACAAAACAAATGCAAAAAGCCCTCTGTTCTGTTGGCACACACACAGATGACCTCTAGTTTTTCTTCTTCTTTCACAAAAGCCCGTTTGTTTTGTGCACGTTTTTTCTACACACAACTTTAGTGCTTTTGCAACTTTGGATCTTCATCAAACTTGTACCTATGAAGGACCCTTATGCATAGATGGAACAATGACGTCATGATGACGTCATCAAGTAATTTATTATTGATTTTTCAATATTTATTTCAGCCCTTTGACTATGTACACGTTTTCCAGGCATGATTTTGGTCACTTGGCGATATTTAATCGTCATCAAAGTTACAGCCAGCAAAGACCCCCATGCAGAATAATGCCAAATTTATGACTTCATAAGGATGTCATCGTGTGAATTTTTATTGATTTTTGAATATATAAGTTTTCCCCATAGGTTTTGTACACGTTTTCAACAGCCAGGTTCGGGACTGTTGTCAATCTAACTGATTTCATGTTTGTACACACTCCTACTCTGCTAGGTAAAGACACATTTTTGGATCATTGAAGTGCACGCACGTGCATTTGCAGCCGTAATTTGCCAGTTCTGTGCATGACTCCACATAGCTGCATTCAATGTGATAACATGAGACCCTAAATTCATGTGGAGTTCTTAACATGATTCAGCAACTTTTGATCTGAAATTGAAATCCTAGAATATTGGTTTTCTTGAAATACACATTGTTCACTGAGCTTTCTTCAGAGGCTTTGTTGCCTCAAAGGAACGTAATGCACATAATATGACAAAATCATGGAATTTACAATGTACCTTTGAATTAGGACTATATTTCTCTTTCAAACATGTTGTACGTGTGCCCTAATAAATGTACTCATGCACGGATGTGTACTTGTGCATTGGAAATATTGTTGAAAATACAGAATTCTGTGAAAAGCTGATCGTTTGAATTTATTTACAGATATGACTTGACTACAATGGCAGGCAGCTGGGAGTCTCTGATTACTGTAGCCCTGGCAACCATCTTTATCACACTTGCAGGGTTTCGTGTCCTCCTCATCAAACTGTCTGCTAATCAAGGTGGGTAATATTGAAAGTTTCATTGCAGTTTGCATGTGCGAGTACATGTACATGTATGTTCTTAGTTCTTGTTCAGTGCACATAATGCACACCTAAGCAGTAAGGTAGTAGGTAAGCAATAGGCCCTTCCATGTAACCCCAAAACCTTTGTACAAAACAGTGTTGTAGGTCTTGAGACCTGGTCTCAGTCTCGAGACCATCTCGAGTCCTTTTTTGCGGTCTCGGTCTCGCCCTGTCAAAGTCTTGGTCTTGGGAGGGCTGGTCTCAGTCTCGAAAGCGCTGGTCTTGGTCTCGGATGCTGTCTCCCCCTCAAGACCAGTCGAGACCGTAACAAAATGTGCATCTAGCTACCACGCCTGCACGTGGTTGCAAAAGGCAAAATTGCCTATGCTGAAGTCAAATCTTCAACTGATATAAATACAACACAGTAATATTCAGAATTTTGCAATAAACAATGAAGTTGATGCTGGAATGAAGACGAGTCAGTGCAGCATGATGCAACCTTGTCCCAAGTTGTTACTTTGTTTCCAATTCAGAGTAGTATATGCTGCTTTACACCATGGAGATGAGGTTGTGAGCAGTGGAATTCGCACTCTTGACTGGTTCCCGTTCCGCAGTCTCCTGCTGAACGTAGGGCCGGGAAGGGAACCAGTCTGTGTGTATGTGCACACTATAAATTGTGTGCACGTGTGAAAGTGCTTTCATTCTGTCTTGTATGTGGTACGTGTTGTTTTAGTAGTTCGTCATGATACATCTTTTTTAAATATTTGTTTTTCAGTATTTTGCTTACAAAAAAATAGTTAAGGGATATTTGTTTTAATGTTCACATCATATCATTTGGGACACTCGGGTTGAAAATGACCAGACCAGGGTAAAAGTAGAGCAGTATCACTGATAAAAGAACTGAGACATTCTTTAACAAATATTTGACCTATTTGTGTGTGTTAGTTTATGCTAATGTCTTCATTTTATTTCTTTTGTACTCAATTGTTCTGCCATATGTTTGTGCTTATTTACTTTTTGGTAAAAACCAAACAGTGGTCTCGGTCTCAGTGTCGACCTGCAAAAGTCTCCGTCTCAAAGTCTTGGTCTTGAAGGAGTAGGTCTCAGTCTTGGTCTCGGTCTTGGTCTCGGACATCAAGGTCTCAGATACAACACTGGAACAAAACATTACCTTGCAGTTTAGACTTTTTCTCCTGAAAGCTAGCCATGATGTACAGATTACCAATACATATGCATTATTTCCTAGTCCATTACTTCTATTCACTAAATTCTCGATCACCAGCAGTGGGCGCCCTAACTCGCTCAACTCCCGCGAAGGCGGCCACCGTGTTCTTCCTCTCTGTTTTTAGTGCCATTACTATCAGACATGTTACTGGTTTGGCTCCGAAAATTTCGAGTGTTTTTCCTTCGCTACTTGTGTTTTCGGTGTTATTTCTCTATCACCTTGTTTGTTTGTTCATTCTTGTTCTCGTGAATGGTAAGACCGTTTTCCCTTGTATAGATATATTTGCCATTCCTTTTTCAGTCTTGTGCAGGAGGCAGACTGACCTTTATATCGACCTAGTTTTCGTATTTGTGTTTTTCTAGGCTTTCGCCTGGTGGTGCTGTTTGCTTTCCTGTATATATAACCTCTGGCAGATAAATACAACAATATCAATGAGAGATTCTCCTGATAAGTGAAGCCAATCTAGTGTCGCCCTGGTGATCGATGTACGCCACGGATGTAGAATTGTCCAAGCGAACCAGGACATTTTTTCCTTTGACGTATGGTAGGAAGCGTTGCAGAGCGTGGAATAGCGCCTGAAGCTCCAAGACATTGATGTGATTCACCTGGAAGGCAGGGCGCCAGGTTCCCGAGATCTGGTGAGGAGGGAGGGAGGCCCCCAGCAACTATTGCTCATGGCTACTCCCTCGAGGTCACAAGTACCCCTCCGTCCAAGGTGTTATGTTCGACCCCGGTGCCACGCAAGAGAGACAAATGCCTGGCCCTGGAGGCCAAACTTCACTCCCTGCTCCAGAAGCATGCCATCAGTTACGTCCATCCCAACTGCATGACAGATGGTTTTCTGTCAACCTTCTTTCTTACCCCCAAGAAGGGGACTGACAAGTGGTGACCAATAATCAATCTCAAGCCACTCAACAAGTACATCCAGCCCAAGAAATTCAGGATGGAAACCATACTGACAGTAATATGCTCCATCCCAATGCCATCGTGGGCTTTGACAGTCGACTTCCGGGATGCATATCTTCACATTCCTATCCACAAGATGGATCGCAAGTTTCTCCACTTCATGTACAAGAGTCAAGTATATGAATTTTGGGCCCTACCTTTCGGTCTTTGACATCCCTCAGGTTCTTCACCCATGGTGCGAGGACTGTCGCTGCCCATCTACATCAGCTGGACGTGCTGAGCTTCCAGTACCTGGACCACATGCAAATCGTAGGTCGTACCTTACAAGAGAAAATAGCATCAACTCTTCTAACCTACAACATTTCTTCTCGCCTGGGCTTCATCATCAATTGAGAAAAGTCAAGACTGTCTCCATCTCAGTCCCCGACTTACCTCGGATCAGAACTCGATAGGGGTATTCTCTAGTAGACCCAACCCTCACAGTTAATGTGAGTGAGGAATTTCCCGTAGCCTGTGGGCAAAGTCACGAAAATCTTATGACCTGCTGAGAGTATTCTAAGGCTTGCTGCTGCTTGGCACGAAAATCACCCAACATTAATTTATCTGCAGTGCAAATCAAGCAACAAGACAACTCGTCGTGGTGCTGTCATCTTGGAAGGTCTGCCATCTGTTCATATTCGCATACAAGGTCATGCACTAGAAATGTAGCGCAGAGTAAAGAAAAACATAAACTTTCGTGGATGGTTGCACCAAGGCGTTCGTCCTGGTTCAAATGATTTGCGTGTTCCTTAGGCCGCATGAGGTTGCTCTTTGCCTTGATTTTGTAATGTACAATGTACATTGTGTGTAGGTAGTACATGTACGTATCCGTGCAGGTACATATTACATGTAGGTCACTGAGCGGCCAGTGCGTGCTGTGCTGCAAGGAATGATGAACGCCTTGACCAAGGCTAGCAGAAACCACAAAAATTGAGGGAAAATACAGTAAATCCTGTTATTGTGCTATTAGTGACCGGAATATTGTTTGAATTACATTTGTAATATACATGTGTATCTTAATGCACTAACTAGTGTCTCCATGCCATTGTACATGTAAATACTATTCATCCATGCACATGCACAGTGTACATGTACCTCAAGGTTTATCCATTAGAAAATGTTTTAACGGCAGCTTACTAAAGTCAGTTGTGACGACATGTATGTGTACATGTTTTTTGGAACTCTTTTTGACGATACTTCCAGAAGAACAATTTGTTTTAAAAGGATCTGAAAACGACAAGTTCTTTTGTCAACCTTTACATGTGAAAATTGGCATTATATTTTTTCATTGAAAGTACATCTAACAACAGACACAGGAGTAGAAATTTAATTTATTGTCCTATTCAGGAGACATGTTAATTGCTAACGAATTTAAACACCTTTCACCTGTGTTTTGTGATCTGATTATGAAATTGCCAACCTGAAAACTTCTGGATCAATCAGAGTGCTCATTTTGAAATTATGATGAACATGGAGTGCCAAGAGCACCCTTTATTTGACAGGTAAAACTGAAAAACAAAGAAATACCAAAAAATACTCTCAGCACAATGTGGACGCATTTGCATAGGTTGGCAAGAGATTAAACACACAAAAAAAGTTAAAAATACGAAAATATAAATGAAAAGTTGAAAGCTCAAAAAAGTCAAACCAGTACATGAATAAGAAACATCGTAAAAGTAAATGCATAGAATTGTCTCAAAAAGCTCCAAGGGATTTTAAGTATCACAGCAGATAATCTTTGAAAATTACTATACAGAACTGTCCTCTCCAGAAGATGAAGTGTCCTCAAACTGCCTATACATGTAGGTCTGGAATACAGAAATCAGCAACCTAAAATAAGGAAAAAGGCATAGTTCCTAAATACACAGAAAACCTTGCAGCACAACTGCAATTACCAAATTAGGAAAAGTTTATCCCAAATATGGAATCTACCTCGTGAATATTCATAACATCGTGGAAAAAATGGCTAGTGCATGTGCTTAGGCATGCCTCGGGTGCACACAAGAACTAAGTTCCTGACATAATATTCAATAGCCATCAATATTAAAATATAAAATGACCAAATATCCACTGTTTCTTGACCAGAAAACAATACTTAACATTAGAACCATATCCCCTGAAAAATTGGCCTTGCTACTTTGGAAAATTTTAGGGGCAGTTATCAATGTTAATGATGCTGGGCCAGGATATTTATCATTTTTTTTTCTGTTTTCAAAATTCTTTCAAAAATTCCTATCTTCATTTGCTGGACATTTACAAACACATGAAGGACTGTCTGGTGTCCATTCTGGCCTGACAGACAAAATCTATTGACGCTTGAGTATTTCAGCCAGGTCTGCAGCCTTGTAAAAAGAGCCCAGATTGTGCAGTGTTATATAACTTTATTTTGTTCACGAACCTGGCTCAGTCGTTGCTGACCTCTTTTCAATAGGGGCCAGATTAGCATGCAACGGTACTGTGTGGCTCATCGCTGCGGTGGTGGAGCGCTTTTGTCCCCGGTGGTAATCCGCTTGCTCTAAATGCCCCAAACCCTGGTATACTGTTTCAAAACAAGGCAGGATTATCTCAACTTTCATTAGAGTGAAAAAATATCGGTAATGCCCAGCAGCCTGGTCTTTTGTTTCGAGTATGGTCTTTTGTTACAAGGCCCTGTTCTCTTTGTCCGAGTTCGGAGACCCGGCCACGCATATAAAGCATACGTTTCGGGATCCGGAACCCCTGGCAGGAAGTGGTTAAGGCTCAAAATCAGGGAAAATTTTCATAAGACACAAGAAAATTATTGATGTAATGAGGGACATCATGGCGGCAAAATGTGACTGAAAATCAGGCTACAAATTACTCTTCAATTAACAATCAGTGATCACCAACACAGTTATGTACATGGAATCTTAAACTCCCCAGTGGTCTTCTGGTGTAAGGCGCTCAGAACAGAGTGGTCTAAAAATGATGGAAAGACAGGCACTAAAATGGACTAAAGCTTGGCGTGACTGAACAATTGTGTAGCTCAAGCGAAGAAACCACACGGACCACGAGGGGGGCGCTATACTACATGTACATTCAACCGCAACTCACACTGCCAGGGGCGAACATAACAGTAATACTATAAGTACATGGAGGTATTTAAGCATACCAGATTTCAAGTGAAACCTACGTTGTTATGCCAGTGTGTGCAGCGTGCATAAACATGGGTAGGCATTCACGGTGTTCAGGGGACAAGTTCTTTTTTTAGGGAAATTTGAACCGAGTTGTGGGGATACTTCTGAGTCCCCACAATGTTCTCGGTCCCCACAAAATAGGTGAAATGTCAAGTGTACATGCATATCCCCACAACTGCTGTTCGGGAGTACGTGCACATGTAGCTTTTCCCGTTGTGATATTTTTTTAAATTATTTTTTATTTCATATAAAGGTACATGCAAGACTTTGACCATTTCATTTCAATATACTTGTGCAATTGTACCACTTGCTTGTGAACTTCTGTATTTACTTTCTGGCTTAGATGGCGGGTTTGACTACCTACCAGTTGCGGTCAACTTGTGTGCTGAGATCATCAAACTGTTGGTTTGCTCAATTCTTTCTCTGAATGTCATCACAAAAGGTATGCAAATAAACAGTGGACTGCATGAGAGCATTATTTGAAATATGGCAGACACAGTTGGGGGGGCACTATTTGGTTGGTGGTAAAATCTTTTGAGTTTTCTCAAAAATTACCCACTTTAAATAAGCCCCTCCTACTGTGTCTGTCATTACTTCAAATAGGCTAACAGAGCTACATGTATGAAGAGAGGAATGGACATTTTTCTATATGGTAATTAGTATGGCTAGCTGTCAGTTCAGAAGAAAGATACTAATTCACTAAGTTTAAAAGTCGCATGCAGCAACATTTACTAAAATATTAAAAATGAACATGGGTGTATTAACGTACAGTGAATGAAAGTACAGCTCTCTTTAAAAGTAATCGGGAAAATGCACCTTTTGGAGCAAAACCTGACACCAGTGGGTGTTATTACTGTAAACCATAGAGTAATAGAGAGATCTGTAACACAGCTGATGAATTTTGTCATGTTCATAATTGATGTTATCAGTTTTTTCATGATTTGGAGCGTATTGTAAGGTGGAGTATTTACTTTACATTTACATTGCAGATTTTTAGCCAGTGTTGTGGCAGCATTTTGCTCTGTATAAACATCTTAATACTGGTAAGGGAATAAACCTGTGATGCGGCAGTTGTAAACTACTCTGTTTAAAACCATTATCACACTTTCATAGTAATTCATAAATACATTTTGTGTTGGGGGAAAAAAAAGTTCGCCCCCAGCTTGGGTCATCACGCTCTGCATGATGGGTTCGCTCTGGGCGTATACAAACTTGCCCTGGCATCGCAGTGTCCCCCGACACGATGTGACTTGACATCAGGCATACATAACCCGGGGTGGATTCATCCAGACCAACAATACTTACTTCAAGCCCTGGTTGCCCTCCTGATTCACCCCCGGTAGTTTCTATCCACCCATGGCACATTTTTCTGACTCAGATAAAATCCAATGCTGGAGATGGTGACTACTGCCAACCCCGAGATCCCAATTTACAGGTTGAAACTTCAATGATGGGATCACCATGACCCTCCCAATCGAACCATTCCTCAGATGTCAATGGGAATGATACCACGGATATGCAGGATCTGTCCCCCTGGGAAACATAATTCTATTTGGTCCAATGTGACATGATCTCGTTGAAGGTCTCCCGGAGTCAACTGTACCAGAACCTGATCCTGTTTCTCAACAATCCTTCAAACAACACACGGCCATGAAGGTACCTGCAGGACCCTCTAAGCTCTTTCTGGTCCATCCACTAGACCAATTTTTTGTCAAGCATACTCAGAATACTGCCAACCATGAAAGTTGGCAGCATTTGATAAACCAATGCTTTCTTTCGCTTTCCGCTGAAAGATTTTGATGATTACATGATGGTCTCTTTAGTACCGGACACGGCTAAAGATAAACTGGCTGCACAAGGAAGTGCATCTGGCTCATCCTGTAAACTGTTTGTTGACCCTACCAAAAAACAAGCTGGTGACTGTCCTCCAGAAGCTGACTGGGCCTCTAGATTTAGTATGCGTGTTACGTCCTTCATGCTCCTGCTGTCTGAATATCTTGTCAGGGGCTGCGAGGTTGGCACTGCCATTCCCACTGATATGCTGTTTGCGACCTTTTGCTATCGCAACAACTCTGTCAGCAGTTCATGTGCATCTCAACACTCATGACTTCCTGTCGATAGAGGAATGTTTTACATGCCCTCTTCCTTTCATCTGAAGGAGCCAGAAAGCATCTTGAAGCTCTCCCCTTGATGGGGCCAGACCTCTTCGCTGGCAAATGCCAGGAAATAATGGAGGCCAAAGCAAAAGGCATCAATGCAGGATACATGTAAATCTCTGTAAGGCAGCATCAAAATTCGGTCCAGATCAGACAAAACCTTGCAGATTGAAACCCCTCTAGCCTCCGGCTGGACACCGTGCGAGGTCCTGCTGGGTTAGGCCTTTTGGCCATTGTGCTTCTGCTGTGGTCAATACACGAACGGTGGCAGATACCTCTCACTGACACTATGGCCAACCCTCCTGCCCGAGTGGCCAGTCATACAAGCCAGCGGCCTCTCAGTTCTCTGGGGGTTGGCACCGCTGAATTTCTAGAGCCTTGGCCATCCCCAACTCTCAGACCTGTGGGTGGCCACCTTCAATCTTTCCAAGGGTCCTGGTACTGGACGTTCTCCATCCAGTGGGTGCTCCAAACAATTCAGTTTGGCTATGATCTGGAATTCATTAGCACCTCCTCCCCCCACACCAGACAGACATCCCAATTCTTGGGCATGGCACACCGATGCTCTGTCAATCCCGTAGACCGGAATGTTTGCATATACAATTCCTCTGACATCCCTGATCACAGGAGTGCTTTCAAAAACAAAACATGAGCATTGCAGAGTTCATCTCATCACCCATGTACTGGTTTCACACAAGTGTAGCTGGGAGCGATAACTTGGATTCGCCAGCGAGCTTCAACCACTTCAAACATAGAATGCTCGGCCAGAGGTCAGTTTCCGTAAAACACTTTATTCGATGCGATGAACTGTGGAAGTTAAATATTTTAACAATAATAAATCTTTGGAACAGGTTGAAAAATTATATTTGTGACTAAATCAATAAACTAATAATACTTGAAATATAATCTGAGTGCACAATACAGTACTGCAACATATCCTCCCTGCTAGGTAGATCCTTAAATTAAGTAAATTAGAAAGAGCTGGAGAGCTCAACAAACAAGTACTTGTACTAATGTAGGGACGATTAATACCCTGAAATCATGAAAATTCAGAATCCAAAGTTCTCAACAACAGCTAATAAATAACATAACTATAACTCTAGAACTCTCTACAGTTGACTCTCATTAATACGAGGGCCTTGGGACTTACTAAATTAGCTTATATTATCCGGACCTTGTCTTGTGTGAAAGCTGCCGTCCTGCTTGATGTATTTATCACCAACCAACCGTATGTAAAACGTACATGTGTACAACTACAAGTGTGCATAATTTTTTGTTTAAAGGAACATAGTATCATTTTGTTACATGAATTTGGTTTTAAAAAGTTTGTTTATGAAAGTGAGATACAGTTTAATGAATAAAGACTTGTAACAAAGAATAATTACAAAATGTAAGAACCGAGGAAGCGGAATTTCCACCAGTCATGTCGATTCGGAGCTACACGTCTTTGGCCCCACACACCATGATAAGATCCACATGCACACACGTAACGTAATACATGTACATTAACATTTTAGTTGGTAACCAACATCAAAGCTGTACTTATTGCACATAAAAATGTGAGGAAACCAGCTATTTGTTGGTGTGGACAGCGAATATCGGATTTTACTTTTGAAAGGCGTGCGGGTTTGGTGAAAAATTATTAGCGAGGGATGCACTTTTTTTTCAAAACTTGTGGTTTTTATTTTCTAAAACAGTTTTGGACTGAAAACCACATTTTAGTCATGATTTTCTGAAACTGAGAATTTATAGAAATGTCAAAATCGAAAGTCATGATATTTTGATGTTATGGTGGGGAGTGGGTAATGATTTTTAGATGGAGGTTGGGCAGTTTTTGAGCCGGGTGTTTGGTTACAGAACACAATTCTTATTAGTTTCCTGAGGACGACAGGACGACATCTCCAGTGCCTAAGGGTTCTTGTCAAAATTTACCATCTGTGAACTCCGCCTTCCGGCAACCGATCGTCAGTGAGCCCCGCAAGCTTATTTGCATTATCTAACAATGCTAAATTTCCAGGTCCGCTGAGTCAGCGAACTAGTGACTAAGCGAGGTTCACGGGCTAACCGCCACTCTGATCTCTTTATGGCCAGTATGTTGGGTGCTCGTGGCTCATAAAACCACAGGCATTTCTGGGCTGTTCATGCGGGCTTCTCAAACATTCTTTTGACTTCTTTAGCATCCACTCATACTTTGTCGGTAGCCCTCTTTTTTTTCTTGAAGCCCATGTTTCTTTCGCTTTGATGCTGTCCAAAACCACTTTCTTATATTTTATTGAGTTTTAGATTGACATAATTTTTCCCATGCACTTTGAGAGAATGATACGGGTCGGAAAATATGTTTAAAAATTGGGAGGGAAAAAAATTTTATTGTAGAACTTCACTGGCCTTCCAAAGTATAGTGGTGGAAGCTTTCCGCATACATGTACATGTAATGTAGGTATTAAAAATGTTACTTTTTACTGCGATGAATTTTTTTTAACACTGCGCTTTCCAGATGTTTCTGACCCATTTAACTATCGTTGAATTCATTTTAAGCGTGGTTTTGTTTCTTGTACAGTAGGTTTTATTATGGTTCCACCATAGGCTTATACAGGTATTTATTTCTTTCGTCATTATTTCCTTTAGCTGTAAATGTCGATTTTTTCTAAAAATAATTGCACTAAAGGTTTTTAAGGTTGCCTGATTTGACTGTAATTCACAGCCTTCATTACCCCATAAGCTGACAAGTGAATATATAAAAGCAAATGTGTCAAGCTTTGCAGTCTGGGTGATACTGTTACTTATACTGGTGATACTTGGTGACCTTGGGTAGGTCACCTGATTTTGCCATAGTCACTGGGATTTGAAGCCACCAACGATTGCGAGCAAAATTTGTTTTTCAACGACGTGGACTTCGCTGGGTGCTCCGATTTCCAATGAGGTCTTGTTCCCGTACAATACTCCTCCTTTACAGATTGTCGTGTACAGATCACAGGGGAGCTGACTACAAAGCAACAGTGCGAAGGAAGAATGCGCTGCGTAGTATTTCACAAGCTTGTGCATGCAAAGCTCAGTGCAGAACAGTGGCTAGCTTTAGCATTAAAAGTGCCCCTGCAGTATCTGTTGAAGTGGTGAGACTGTGTAAACCTTTACCAAGTTCAACTCCCAAGAGAAGAGTGCTAAAAAACACAGTTGAAAACATGGTCCTAAGTGCCTGAGAAAGTTGAGAGTTGCCACATGAGCAATGGCTGAAAGCCTAGTTCAGAAATATCACTTTTTGGGAGTAATTTTGTTTTATGGGAATAATAATAAAGTAGCTGGTTAACTATTTTCAAGATGTATTTTTGCGTTGGGGAGATGTTAATTATATCTAACGGTTTGCCCGTACCCAAAATAGTTCGCGGTACCCGCTGCTTCATTTGACTCGGACCGGCCAGCCAACCCCGGCAAGCTCGGTGGTCGAGTGGTTAAGACATCTGCACTAGTAAGCAGGAGGTCGTGGGTTTGAGTCCC
>NW_019091377.1:1961002-1989164 GCF_001949145.1 Acanthaster planci | reverse complement strand
CCAAACAGTCCTCTCCCACCCATCCTCCTCACTCTACATGTAACTCCGACCTTTTGAGTCGCTTTCAAAAAGGATGATCAAGGTTGCGAGACCGTGTTGCATTATCAGGGGGATCCACAGGTAATCAATCTTTTCAGCGAATAATAATAGGCACATGGGAAATTTGCATATGTAGTGACTGTTTGGGTAGGTATTCTCCAGAAGACCTGACCCACACTGAATGTGGGGGAGGAATTTACAAGATGAATACTCTACAGATATCTGAATATTGGCAATCGTTAATAATCTGTTAGTGTGTCTGTAAAACGACCTAAACGCGGCATTTTACGTGGAGATATTCAGCCTCCAAAATCAGGATACTTTTTTTGTTGCAATTTTAGGCAGAGTGATGTCTGAACGGATATAAATAATTCAGTTTAAGGCTCAAATAAAGCTGTTGATTGGCTCCCCTGGAAAGTCTCGGGGAAAACAATAAAAACCTAAGCATTGCCGAAGAAAACGATGTGCAAGACTACAACAGACAGGTGATTCAGACGTAGCCTTGGGCAGATGAGACATTATTTTACAAACACAAGGCCTAAGTTGATAGGCCTAGTTTAAAACTGTTAATGGTTTGATTGAATAGTTTTATGACTTCCATCGGTAACAAATCACAATGTGCAAGTCCGAGTGAAGTCACAAGTCATTTTTTGCAAGTCCAAGTCAAGTTGCAAGTCAAAAACTGATAGTTACAAGTCAACTCATGAGTTACAAAAATAGTGACTTGAGTCGTACTCGAGTTCAAGTCAAGTGACTTGAGTCTACAACTCTGGCATTTCGCCCAGGAATGTGCAAAAGCCCGGCAGCTGGCAAACAGCGATCAGCCCCCTGTAGGGCTTGCGGGCAGGCTGAGAGGTCAAAAGGGTCCAAAAGATTATACAGAGACAGTAAGAGTGGTGGTGGAAAGAGGTCAAGACAAGGAGATGGACATTGAGTTAAAACTCTGCCTGATCTTAGTTTGGGCCGTCGGTATGGGTTGTTTGTGGATAGAATTGTTCTGGTGGCAAAGAATCTATTCCTAATTGACACTGGGTTCACCAACACTTTGATACCACCAAATCTCAAAGGAGAAGTGACCAATTCTGGAGACAGGGGTCAAGGTAAAACAAGTTGAAGGTATTCTATTAGCTGTGCTGGGCATAGCTTGGTTTGAGGTGCAAGTGGGACAGACCATGCACGAAGTGAAGGTAGTGAAATGAAATTCGCTGATATCCTTGTCATGGATTTCCTGGTGTCCACTGATGGAAGTTTAGACTTCCAGGAATAGAGGCTGCATGGTGTGCTACATGTACCAGGTAATCAAGTGCACTAATGGTGCAGGTGAGCCTTTTGTTGGACGAGTTGGAGTTTCAAAGACTACATTTGTTCCACCGGGTCATGAGGCTGTGGTCCCGGGTAGAATTGCCCGGAAGGGTCCGACTTGCTTGGGCTGGCATACATGTAAGTGGAACCGATTGAAGGTGGAGGTGACTTGGCACAGAAGGGGTTGGTGTTGACCTGATACCTGGTTGAGGCTGAGTACAAAGTTATTTTGTTGAGGGTGTTTAACATTGGGAGAGAAAATAGAGTGGCGAGTGAGGGGATGACGGTGGGTGTTGTCTCCCGGGTTGAGGCTGGTTTGATTCTAAAGGATTTGGACTTGGCAGTGAATGCAATTTCACGATCTTCCCTTTTATTTGCAACACTTGTAAGACATGTGTACAGCAAATGTTGAGGCTGAGCATCATAGGGAGATCTGGAAGTGTTTGGTCGACTTTCAGGATGTATTTTCCAGGGGTGATCATGACATTGGTCAGACCAATGTGGTGAAGCATCACATCAATATGGGAGATGCCAGGCCAATGAAAGAGCAGCCCAGGCATCAACCGTATTGTAATCAGAAGGAAATTCAGAGGCAAGTCAGTGAGCTTGATCAGAGGGGAGTAATTGAACCCTGTGACAGTCCATGGGCAGTAAATGTTGATGTGGTTACCAAGTGCTTCTGTATTGACTACAGAAAGCTCAAAGCAGTCACCATCAAGGACAATATCCGGGTATCAGTGAAAGTATTGATGCAATGAACGGGGCAAAGGGGGGTTTGTATGCTTGACTTAGCATCGGGTACAAGCAAGTCACTCTGAATGAGGACGCAAGCCAAAAGTTGGCATTTTAAGTTGTATGATTTAGGTGTAATTTTTACAATTTGTTTAGTCTGTTTACAACTGTACAATCCAGACTGAGATTTTTACGATTTCCAACTCAAAGGTACAAAGTGTACAATTGTGTATAAACTCTATGCAAACTAGCACGGAGCTGGCCTCGTAATGCACATGTCAGAAATGTGTCAAAGGCATCCTGTAGTTTGTGCATACAAGCTGCATGAGGAGCAGTAGAAACCAGCGTGGTTGAATCAGCCGTTTGCCCCAATATATGCCATGATGAACAGGGACTAATAGGCACGATTGCACCTAAATGCAATGTGATTGCATATATCCATGCATTGTACATGTACCAACGTACACACGTGTGTCGAACAGTGTGATTGTACTGAAGTTTACCGGAGTGGAGGACTGTCAGGGGTTTGATTCTTGGATATTTTGTGAGCAACCAGACTTGTTTTGCACAGTGACAACAAATGAGCAGAAGTTCAGGGATGAATACACCACAAAAATGGACCTTTGTTGCAGTATACAAAGTCTTGTCGTGGAGAAGCTTGTACGTGTTTTGCAATGCATGAAACTTGTGACATGATATTGCTCACCGAGAAGAACATTAGTTGGGCCAAGAGAAATAGCTTTACTTCTGATTAAATAGGATCGGTAGGTAAGGATTTTGTGAAATTTGTTTGTATTGATTAAATGGGACGAAAGTTGCCAAAAGTTGCCACAAAAGTGATTAAAATAAAAAAATCAACAATTAATTACAACTCATACTTGCACTATGTTAGTCAGGTAAATACAAGTGTTTTGACATGAGAAGAAGTGGTTGATAGGTGTTTGTTTTGAAAGAAAAGACAACCTGATTTTTTTTACTTGTTCTAATTTGCAGATGAAAATTTTCAGGGTCGTACCGAAAAATAAGGGTTGGTCAGGAAACAGGAACTGGAAGTGAGATAAGATACACCTTTTCATTTTCAAAAGTTGGCATCTCTGGTTGTACAGGTGGAAGTGCACGCCCTTCAGGCTGTGTAATGCCTCATTAACATTTGAGAGGCTCTTGGAAAAGGTCATGGCCGGCTTGCAATGGGAGATTTTGTTGATCTATTCGGATGTAATTATTTTCTTTGGTCAGACGGTGATGTAGACCATTGCGCGTCTTTGGATGGCACTGGACCAGTTGAGGAAAGCTGGGTTGAATCTGAAGGCCACCAAGTGCCACTTGTTCCAGAAATCTGTAACTTATCTGGGGCATGTTGTGTCATCAAAGGGCATAGCCACAGATCCGCTGAAGGTGAAAGCTGTGGCAAGTTGGCCTGTCCCAAAATGCGTGTGAGATGTGACAAGCTTCTTGGGCCTTGCATCGTACTACTGAAAATTTATTTGGGGGTTCGCAGAAATTGCAAGTCCACTGTATGCTTTGACTGAGAAGTCAAGGGAGTTTGTGTGGACAGCCTTATTCGGTTGTATTTGAGAAAACGAAGGGCAGGCTACTAGCAGCCCCAATTCTGCCGTACCCTATGCCTGAGGGTGACTCTATCTTGGACACTGATGTCAGTGGTGACGGTATTGATGCATTGCTGTCCCAAGTCCAAGATGGTGAGGAAAGAGTCTTGGCTTTATATGCGAGCCGAAAGCTCAGCAAGCCCGAGAAAAAGTATTCTGTAACTCGTAAAGAGTTGTTGGCCGTCATATTCTACTTGACGTAGTTCAAGCAGTATATTGGTATGGTTGAACAGTGACTGTCAGGACTGACCATGCCGCATTGTGGTGGTTACTTAATTTTAAGAAACTGAAAGGTCAATGGGCGAGATGGCTTGAAACAATCTCTCAGTATGACTTTGTCAGAATGACCACAGGAAGTCAAACGACCCCAAAAAGAAAAATATTTTCTTTTAATAAGAAGGGTGACAGCCTATTCAGTTCACGTGCTTGATTGAGGAAGAAGAAATCAAAGGTTCAATATGGTCTGACTTGTACTCTATGTTTTAATACAACAAGACAACTCCTTTTATACTTTGTGGCAGCACAAAATTCATGTTGGAAAACAAACATGTCGGGTTTTATACTAATCTCTGTTGTCTGACTTTACTTATTAAACTTAAATGCACAGTAAATGAAAACAAACACAATTTTATCTAGTGCTGCAGGCGAACCACGGAACCGAGATAAAAATCATCAAACAAGGCACTTTCGAATCGAGCAAATCTGTTCGGTTTGGATGTACGGCTTTAATATGGCATTTCATTT
This sequence comes from Acanthaster planci, assembly GCF_001949145.1. Next base: position 1,984,740 of record NW_019091377.1, on the reverse strand, counting down.
ATGGCACGCGGGAAAACATACAAAAATACAAGAAAACTTAATAAAAAACAAACATAACGAAAAATGGATAACGAGTTGTACAGCGTGCTCCACACCTGCGTGAACATACTAAAACTTACAATGGCCCGCATCATGAGATGGTTGTAAAAAGCATGTGGTAAGAATCACTCAGAAATCAACCAAGAACATGCAACGTACGGCATTTTCCCTGTATAACATTTCTAAATTCTCACTACATCCAATCATGCTCATGTATATTCAGATCTATTATTATATTTGCCGATCTCCGATAGTCACTTCCCTTACGTTCCATATTAGAGTAATGGTGTTCCGTATTAGGCCAATGGCCTCATAAATGGCTGTGCAAAACAAATTTTGATTGGATTCTGATCACAATCGGACTCGTGCTCGATCCAAGGCATCCCTGGATGAAAATTTTGCTTCAGCAGAGCACCCAAAGAGATTTAGTTCGTGCGGTGGCCTAACTAGCTTTACATTTGACCATGAAGGGTTTGATCGTAGTGGGAGTGCATTTTAATGGAATTTTGCCAGATTTTAAATTATAAAATGCTCTTATCCCTCCAAAAGAGGCTGATGGAAAATCACCCCTTTGGTCACATGCACGCCGTCCTTGGAAAGGTTTCTCCTCAGATATGCAACGAAAGCCATTTTCGTAGTTGAATCTATTTTGCAAAAATAACCAAAACACTTGAAATTTGATTTTAATATTGTATTTTGTACCTAAGGACGAATGTCCCAATTGAGCATGCTGTTTTTTCTATTTGCACATATCTTATGATCGTTTTGTTGAGTCAAGCGTGGTCCGAACACAACCGCTTCTGGTTGTCTGGTTGGCAAAACACGGTCAGAAACTGTCACAATTTCAGCAGTAACTTTATATGGAATGTACTCGTAAACAAACTCTGAGGAAACAGTTTAAAAAAATATATTCAAATCAAAGTTGCTCGTGGATGGGGAGAGATAGCAGATTCATAATTTTATACACAGAAATACTATACAGTGGAACGCCGCTATGCCAAACGCCAGTATACCGAACATTCAGCTGTACCGAACATCGTCCTTGGCTCCCAATAATTTGTGCACAGAACCTACCGAACACTATTCAGTTGCCGTTTGTAATTTCCGAACATCAACATGATAAACCAGTCAGTGTTTTTGTATGTTGGAAAGTGACAAGTGGCCATTATTTCCCCAAGGATTAAAAGAGAAAGCCGCTAGTTGTCAACGGTACTGAATAGACACTGGTTTTGTGACTTTACATGATTGGGTGTGAAAGAAAACCACACATACGCGCACGGTGGCATTGCACTAACATTAGTCTAAAGAGGGTGCCGCTGAGACACAAATAAACCAAGATTCGCCACAGCATGCATCAGAGATCGATCCTGAGTGGCAGTTTCACAACTTTTACGATAAACTTGATATTAATTTTTTGACTCAAGTTTAAATAAAAAACAAAAAGAATTAACATATACATTTCTAAAGACCTCAAACTTGACTGCAACGGCAAAACATCACGAAAACTACGGGAACTAAGGTATCACAAGAGGGTGCACTTCGGTTAGACAAGAGAGGGCGCCATTCAACATGGCAACGAAACGTTCTGCAGTTAAATTTGCTATACTGAACAACCGCTGTACCGAACATTTAGCGTGGACCCCATCTTGTTCGTTATAGCGTCGTGCTACTGTATAGGCCAATGCGGCACGTTCGTAGCGTGCCTTTCGATGTCTCAGTGTGCTTTGTACATGTACATGTGTGTACATGTCTGAACCCCAACCAATCCGAAGTTCGGCCAAAAATTTCCGAGCCGTGTCTGAACCGAACCGAACCTTGAAACATACTTGCGGCACTATTTGATGCGGAGTTTGACTTTTTTATTACCTTCAAAGAATTGTGGTACACGTGACTGAAGTTCAAAATAAATTCGTATTGTGTCTATGTGGATATTTCCTTTCAGAGATCGATAGATCAGGCTGTAAAATGAGGCAACCGTGTTTGGCATTTCCTGTGACTCCCATATAAACATATTTATTTTCCAGTCTAAAAAACCTTAAAGAGGAACAATGATTTTGTGGTGACGTCTTTTTGTCAAGAAATACCCACTCAAAACGTTTCTGAAGCTAGAAAAATGTCTGTAGCCTAGAATGCAGTTGATTTTGCATCTCCATCACAATTTGCTAACCTCTGTTCCCTACGGCCAGCCCAGGAAGGCTGACCGGGGCCACTGAAGTTCTCCTTGAATAGGGTCTATTGTTGACAAATATGGCTGTGTAAGCCACTAACTCCATTGTTGTCAGGGTTGCTCGTGAAGCTAGATAGTCCAGGGCAGATGGTTCTTTTCAAACTGTTGAACTGTCCCACACCAAAAAACGAACGGAATGAAGGGGGATGAACACCAACCGTTGAATTGTTTCTAAACCGTCTGTATTTTGACCTCACGCCTTAAGGATACAAATGGCCACATCGAACATAGTACAATGTAACAGGGCTCACTATTCTTTTCTTATAATGAATACTTCAGCTTCTCTTTACATGTGGACAGACTTTCCTACGCAACCACCTCCCGTGGTGGACGAGAACCCAAGGCTCGTCCACAGTGACTAAGATTACAGTGACTGTGACAACGGATGTGTTGCTATCCAGATGGGGCCTCTCTCCTCCACTACATGCCTCCGGGGTCTGGGACACGGCCTCTCGAGACAAGCACATCAGTAGGTTAGAGCTCCAAGCGGTGTTCAATGCTCTTCACCACTTCTGACAAGACCAAGTAGGTCATTTCGTTCGAGTCCAGAGTGACAACGCCACGGCAGTGACATACATCAACCGCCATGGCGGCACTCCTCAACACTGCGCCCTTGCTTGGCAACTCTTCATTTAGAAGAACAATCAAGGGATCAACCTCCAAGCTGTCCACATAATGGGAACCAGCAACAGCATAGGAGACACACTGTCTCGGGGTGCCGTCTGACTAACGGTGGATTCTTCACCCGCACGTCAGCCAGTGGAGATTGAGCGTCCCCACTTCAACCTCATTGCTTCTACTGACATAACCCATCTCCCGAAGTTCTGCTCCAGGTTCGCTCTACCACAGGCATGAACGATAGGCGACAGGCCCCACAGTTCGAATGGGTTGGGCCTTCTGATGTATGCCTTTCCTTCAATATCCTGCATCTCCTGTCCAAGGTAGAATGAGAGCCTTGTTCACTTGGGCTTCAGTGATGAATCGACTGTCTCTGACAGCGCTGCCATTCACCATCTCCTTTGAGGAATGTTTGACAAGTGTCCCCTCGTCAAACGCCTTATCTTATCCTGGGACTTCGGAAGTGTCCTACGCATTCTTGCTGGTCCCCCATTCGAACTGCCGTCTGATGCATCTGACCTCCATCTCGGCATCAAACTGACGTTCATCCTTGCGGTTCTTACTTCGAGACAAGGTAGCGAGCTATATGTCCTATCGATTGCCAATGGTCACATCTGCTGGGAGCCATGGGGTTTGCCTTATCCCAACCATCGGGTTTCTGACAAAAAACCAGATGCCTACCTTCCAGCCTCCCAACATATTTGTTCCCAAGAACTCTGGCAAAAGATGGTGTCCAGTACGGACTCTCAAGTGGTATCTTGCCAGGACCGAGCCTCACCAAGAATCTAATGTCCAGCTCTTCATTACCTTGGCGAAACGCTTTCATCTGGTGTTTAAGGATGCTATTGCCCGATAGACGGTCTTGGCCATTATTTTCGTTAGCCCAGACTGGCCAGCACAACATGGTGAGATGACCCAATCTCACATTGGGGCTGGTGGCATGCCGGGCCCCCTCTGCATAGTAGTCATACTTCAGAGGAGCTCCTCTTGCTGAAATCCATCAGGCAGGTTGCTGGAAATCTCCCTCCACCTTCACCAAGTGTTAGCTGAAAAAAATGTTCTGTAGAGCAAAACAGCCCATGGCAGAGCGACCTTGCACTCGGCGGTCCAGCACTCTTCCGGGCCGGACAGTTAATACTTCATCATAGAAGTTTCTTTCTTCTGGTGAGTGTTCGCTTGAGCGACGCCCGTCTATGTTCTTTTAGTAACTACACTTCCATCGCCAACCCACCTCCGGAGTATGGTGCCACTCTGCATATGTAGGCTGGAAAGCGTAAGTATCACAAGGAGACCCAACCCACACTTGTGTGAGGGAGGATTTTGGCACATGCTGTACTTGTACCCTAGTGACTCAATATCATTGTTGATACCTGGCTAATACACATAACTCCTAGCAATAGACTTCATACTTTAAAGTTCAATCATGAAAGACTCTGGTATTCAGGGACTCTGGTATTACCTGGTACCACTCTATGATCCCCCTCTATGCATCCCTGCTCACATGATAATTCATGACATCTATTATGGAAAGCTGGCTTCAATTCTCTGCTCAATGCATCATCGATCTTACACCAACTATTCAATGTCTGCTCATACACACTCTTAAGCAAAATGTCCTTTTGAGTCTCTGCTGCAATTTCTGTCACAGTCACTGAAAAGTCTTCATCAATGACTTGGAGTTTGTTGACTGGGTTCTCACTCTCCACATCAGAGTTCTCATGTCAACTGGCAACTGGAATAATGCATCTGCAACCACATTGCTCTTGGAGGTTCAGTACTCAACCTTGTAGTGGTACTGGGACAGCAGGATTGCCCAGCGTTGCAGTCTAGATGTCACCATAGAAGGTACTGCTGACTTGGGACCAAGTATCGCTAGTAATGGCTTTTGATCAGTCACTAGTGTGAATGGTCTGCCCAGAAGAAACTGATGGAATTTCTTATTCCAAACACAATTGCTGAGTGCTTCCTTCTCAATCAATGCATAGTGGTGTTCACTTGGTGATAGGGTACAGGATGCAAAAGCCATGGGCTTTTCTTGTCTGTCATCCATGACATGGCAGATCACAGCACCCAGACCATAGCTTGAAGCATCACAAGCAGTTTCAGCTTTCATGTTGTGTCATAGTGAACGAGGACTGTGTTGCATGTCAACTTTTCTTTGCAGAGGTCATATGCAAACTTTTGTTCTTTCTCCTATTTCCATTTCACTTTTTTTTCTGCAGCAGATAATGAAGTGTCTTCAACACTCTTGTAAAATCTGGAAGGAATTGGGCATAAAAGTGCACCATGCCAAGGATTGATCGAAGCTTTGACACATTGTTGGGAGGTGCATTTGCATTTGGCTTCGATTTTCCCCCACAGGATGAAGTCTATCTGCATTTACCTTGAGTTCAAGTTAACCACCTGACTGTGCAAAGTTATATTTGCTTTGTCGCAGCTTGATGTTCTGGCTGTCCATGCAGTCATGAGAGCATGATTTTTTCAATGCCAATTTACACAAAGGAATTTTGGTGGTTTTTGTGGAAAGGGACTGAGAAAGACATGCTGAATATACGAACTGATGACTTATAAATGCCGACTTAGAAAATGAAATTTTCAATGGAAATGCATTACAGACGATCAGGACTTTTGTCAAAAGGCTGACTTAGACGATATGGCGAGTTAGGCAATGCCGGCTTCGTCGAAGGTTAGTGTATATTAAAAGCACTGGGAATCCAAGGGGAATTCTGACCGCATTGTGCACATAGAGTTGGATAAGGTGACATTAGTCAGTGCGTTGCTGATTGTGAGACGCAGTACGATATTAGTTGTGCATTGCTAATAGCCTCTCCTCAAGACCACACAAAGTAATACAGGTTGTAATAAAAATTTCTCAATACAATTCATTCCTAATCACTTAATCAATATTTCTTTGTTGATTGTCCGAATAAATCACATTGTTGTTTGAGGTTACCATCAATCTAATTGTCAGATGTCCTTGTTGTGTGTTGTCTGATTGGCAGAAAGCATTACAGTCATCTTAACCAGTGGCATATTTCCACCAAAACGGATCTGCTCCATTAGCCTTTAGGTCGCTCCATGGTCACTCTGAGTGATCCCTGGACCAAGGTGGAACCTGAGTTGAGATCCCAACAGGTTTCAGACTTGACCCCTCAAACTTAGGTTAGGCCCGGGGAAACACCCACCACAATACAAACTGGCCAAAATTATTGGGTCAGACAACATTACATGTAGTAAGTAATAAAGAGGATTTTTCATTATCTTATGAGCTACACTGTTTGTAACTGAAATTACAAATTACTAATTGCGAGTCTGTGGGAACAGTTTGTGTTCATGCACAGCTAACCATAATTTTTGGACGTGCATAAACACAGTATATGTTGGTGTAATTCCTTTGATTACTGTCATTTAAGTCTTTATTTTACAGAGAGACTAAAGAGTTGTTCAGTGTTTGCATTCTCCATCTATGATGTCTTGAGATTGTTCAAGTGGAGTGTTCCTGGTCTGTTGTACTTTCTAGACAACCTTATTGCCTTCTATGTGGTTGCATCATTTGAACCGGTAATTATATGTTCCATGCAACTGTCTACTTGATCAGTACATTATACATGCATGTGTACACTGCATAATTTGGTTTGCTTTGGTATGGTCTGGCCATAGAGCAGACTTTTAACACTTGTTGTGTACATGTATGTCTTTCTGACATGCATGTTGAACACATCAGTGGTTATCAGTAAACGATATTTTGTATAATGAATAAATTTCATCAAATGTGCAGGTAAACCTGTACAGAAAAGTTTCATTGGCATCTTTAGGAGACCTTAAAATTCATAAAATGAGATCTTCTTGCTTGATGTTGACCTCTCTGTTCTCTGTTAATATAAAGAGCTCATCAGGTTAATTTGGGGTTGGGGAAAGTATTTTGAATCAAACTTGTGTAAAATAGATGTTTCAGTATAGATTTGACTAAAAAATCTGTTAAATTGATGTAGCAAATTTTTGTATGATACATGTATATCTTCTAGAGCACTTCACTTGTGTATACATACGGCTATATCTTCTTAAGCTATGGAACAATGACATGAACTAATAATGCTTTTATTTTCTTACATGTATTTCAGGCAATAGTTGTGTTGCTGAACAACTTTGTTATCATATCTACGGCTCTTCTGTTCAGACTTGTATTGAAGTAAGTATACTAGTATTGATCGTTGCCATCATCGTGATGCATCTTCACAAAAATTCAGTGGAATTTTTGGTGCATTAAGATGAGTTTTTATATATCAGCCGGCAAGATTCATACCCCACTCACAAATCCTGGAGATGTCTTAAAGACTGATGACATTGTTTTTGTAAGCAGGCTGTTATTTATCCCTCTCTGCAGGTATCTGTGAGTCAAGCACATACATGCACATGCATGTTCATGACTTAGCTTAGCTTGGAACTTTATACTTTAGCTTCACGTTAGACTCCATTCCAATTTTACAGTTTCTGCCAAAAGTGAAAGGGTCATTCCACTAAAAATTAACCGGATGTTGCCTGGTTAGCAACTTGGGTTGGAATGAAATCTTCCTCAAAAATGCACATGATACCATTATCTGAACACGTACAGCGAGTTTCCAACTTCAAGTCATTTTTTTGTTGAAAAATGCAGCCTGTCTTCCTTTTATCTTTTATCAGAGGCACTGGTGAGCTTTTTGTTTCTTTTTTGTTATTAGCTTTCTCTTTCTTTTGGTTATTTCTCTTCGTCCCTTTTTTCTCCCCTAAATATCATGGACTTTATAAACACCAAAAAGACCGGCACCAAAACCAAAATTAAACCAAGATTTGGTATCAACAAAAATTAGAACAGTGCGGACATCATTTTCATAATTGATTTCGTTATATTGGCCTTTTTCAGAATAAACTTGAGTTAGGCACTAAAATTTGTTGGGCTCATATTCAGTGTCCAAAAAACCTAAGATTATTCTTTTAAATTTGTCGTCCAAATCTTAGTGGGACAGCTTACAGATGTTTTGAAATTTAAGTGATATGGCACGAAATCACTCTTGGCCTTTGAGGACCTAATTGTGGTAATTATGGTACGATGTACAAGTCTGCAAATATCTGTTGGTACCAGATAACCTTTTATAACAGGGCATTCAAATTGTTCACTGCATAGTGTTTTCAACAAATTGAGTTAAACCTTTCCAACTTCTTTAAAACTCAAGTTGATATGTAGGTCCCCTAGATGTATTAATTGCCAAACTGACTAGGTGATGAGTGAAATGTTAACTTGTAAGAACTCTCGTTCTGTAATATGTGTCTCTTGCTGCATGTGGTGCAACAGTATGCATTGTCCAGTCAGTGTACAACATACGTCTTGATCATGACCACGACAAATAATCATGCATGAAGTGTGAGCATTGCATGAATACAAGCTAATAATGTTGAAGCAGCGTTCCATACAGAACACATAAATATCTGCACATTAGTATGCCGAGCTCAAACCTGCCTGAAAATGTTGCCAAACTACTTACCATGCTCTCAATTCCCATTGCATGTGTTCTTCAAAAAGAGCTCTGTATGTGATAAATTTGGTTGCGAGTTGCCATTTTTACAGGTATCGGTAACTCAGTCTATTTTTCAATATATTAGCTTCTGGGAGACATGGTAAACTGTGTACTTTGTAATGTATGCATTTTTGTTGCTCCTATAATTGTTGTTAGCTTGATTTTTTTTTTTTTCGTAAGTTTGTTTTTCTTGTTCTTGTTGGGGTTGTGGTTGTGGTTGCTGATGTTTTTGTTTTGTTGTTGCGTTGTCTTCTAGTAAATGTGTGTGCTGTTTGTAGTCAGGATACATGTAGGTGCTCACTTATATGAGACGGGGATTAATTACTACCCTGTGTTTTTTTTTTTTAGGGTTGTTGGGGGGTTGTTTGTTTGTTGGGTTGTTTTTATGTTTGTTCGGTGGGTTTTGTTTTTCTTGGTGATATAATATGTTGTGTTTGTTCATTTCCCGTTTTTCTGTTTGCTGTCCGTTTTGTTTTTTGGTCTTTTTATAGCACCAGGAGAGCAACTCGATAGTAATTAAGTTTGCTTTTTTTGCAATCCTGCAGGGGTGTTACATGTGTTTTGTGTTTGTGTGGATGTGGTGTTGTTGCTTGTGCTGTTGTTTCTAAGTTTGTCTGTATTTTTTTGTGTTTTTTTTTGTTTTGTTTTTTGTTTTTTGGGTTGTTTGTTTTTGGTGTAGATTCTTAACTAAATGTGTATTTTTTGAGCGTATATTTTGTATCTCTTAAATTTGTAAATTGTGTAAGCTTTCTGTGTTTAATCCTGCAAAACAAATAAATGAAATGAAAAAAATGAAATGAAAACATCTGCAGTGGGCATAGTGGGTGTTGCCATAAGTCTTGTTTCTGGAATGTTAAAATCTCCTTACAGTTTTGGATGCATTTGATAAAAGGTTCACGCATGTCAACCACTTACTGATGGTATTATTCCATAAAGAACCACTCCCAGCTATGATATTACTATCACCTCAAAGTAATTAGTCTTCTGCTTTCAATGTACCCCAAACAGTCACTAAATATGCAAATTCCTTTGCGTCTGATTCAATATGCTAAAACTTCTGATCAAATGTAGTGTGCCTTCTAGTCCCATGATGCGTCGTGGAATGGCCGCCATGTTCGTCTTTCTTTTTCTTAGCCTGATTCTAAACGGACGTGCCTTTTTGACATCTTCGAGTTTATCAAGTTTTCCGTTTCACGACACAGCTTTGTGACATTCTGATCAAACCGTAACGTATTGTAATAAACATACAGTCTATATTTCTGAGTTGCTGTGTATATTTTCTTGTTTTGGTGGTATATTTTCTCTTTTCGTGTGTGTGCATTTTATGGATCGTTGACTCTACGCTATTACTACCAAGCAATACATAGGGTCAGGGCGACCCTGGGATTGTTGGGGGTTCCACGAGGCGGTGCAGGCAATCTAATACCACGGTCCCCCTCTTTCCTTGGTATATTTATAGGGTCAGTAGGGTTTGTTGGGGTTCGCGAAGAAGTGCGAGTGTTCCAAATTCCGCGACCCCACATACCCCTATAGACCGACAGGAGTCGGCCTGCGGAGGATCAAGTGGCATCTTGCTAAACTTGTGATCCTGCGGCTAATCCCTGCTGGTGATACCATCTTTGGTTCAGTTCAGGGTTAGCCCATGCCACGCTTCAAGGGCCTGAACTGCAGTGCGTGCGATCTCCGTATGCTCAGTTCCCCAACGTAACACCGAAGCATCGCAGTCAATGATAGTGCAGAGTGGCGCTACACTTGGAGTTGAAATTTCCCCCGCTTGCTGGGTCTGGGCGCAACACTTCTGTGTCCCAGTTGCTAAGCATTCTGAATGGATGACGGGGGCCGACAACAAGCTGTCATGGGCAACACCCGACATCAGCATGGGTCACAAGTCTATGCGCCGGAGTGGCCCCATGCCGCCAACGCTAGCTACACCGGCTGCATCACGCCTGGTGCCATTGTCTTCAGACATCCTTTCAACTGGGGCACCCGGCCGTTACAAAGATGCTGACGCTCCACAGGACAGCCCAACACTTCTCCGGCGGCGACAGCCCCAGATCCAGACCCTTTGCCGGCGCAACATGATCCAGATCCACATCCGCATCCGGATCCACATTCGCATCTGGATCCGCATTGTCATCTGAAGCTGCATTCTTCGGCGATCCAATCTTCATATGATGGTTTCGTCCCTTCGACTTCTCCAGGTTCCGGTGCAGACTACAGCTCACATCCTGCTCTCACCCCTGGCCACCCAGCAAGACATGATGACGTTCCTCCTTCCTCGGATCAACTCTGGATGGAGCGGGATACGTCCTCTGAACATGAGGATGTCTCCTCTGCAGCCAACCTTAAAACCCTCCAGAGGCACGGCTCTGTCTTCTTCAGAAGGATATGATGCAGATATTAGTTAGGTCTGCCTTCCAATCAATCTATGGCTGAGGCCTCTTCACATGCTTCCTTCAAGCGCCACTCTGCTAGGTTAGAGGCATCAATGCCAATTTTTCTCAAACTTCCACTTGACCGCTTATGCGTCGAGATGTTTAAAGTTCTCGCCGATGCCAAACAATGGCATCCATACCCGCCCAGGGCCTCGACTTATTTCTAGTTTGCTATGGAGGACTTTACTAACTTCCTCTCTGTCCCTGAGATTCCAATTGAGGCTAAAGATTAACTTTCCTCTGACGCTCACAAGCATACAGGAAAGTCTCCATTTAAAGACAAGGACAAGTGTTTTGTCGAGTCTACTCTTGCTAAACTTGACAAAGCCTCACAACATGGCCTTCGCTGCACCGTGTTTACGGCACTCCTCTCTGAGTATTAGGCCAGAGCGTGTGACGAAGATTCACGAGTTACTCTGGACCTGGCAGCTGTTGCACTTTGAGCACTCGATGAGAACGTCAACTCTATCTTCGAGCAGTTTGTTCGGATCTCCGTTCTAGCCACTTCTGCATGCAGATCCAATACTTTAGACACCATGAACATTCTCTATTAGGTAGTCAAGCCAAGACTTCAGGAACTTCCTCTTTAGGGCAAAGCCCTTTTTGCAGGGAAGTTCTCAAGTCGCATCAGGAGTCTGAGGTTAAGCGTAATGACACAACACAACACGTAAACTTACCTTCCGTGACCTCGCAAATCCCATCCTGATAATCGCCGGGCTCAACCCTTCAGCTCCCCACGTCGGGCAGTTATGGTTCCTTTCACCCCTTTCATCAACCTAGTTACCAGATGAATTGCTGTCGTCCATCCTCCTTTCGGCCTACCAAGCCACCCCAGAGGAGCTTCAAAGGAAGAACTACCGAGCCGTGCTACCTCCAACCTCCTGGGGGTAGGCATCGCTGACTATTCAGATTTGTCTTAGCCTGCCGATCTCAGACCCGTCGACGGGCGACTTCAACTCTTTGCAGGGTCTTGGGAGAAAGTCACATCAGACAGCTGGGTGTCAGTGACCATTCGTTATGGATACGCGCTCGAATTCACGAGCACCCCTCCATCTGTACCTATCCTCTGTATGACTTCAGTTCCTACTGACAAAAACAAAAGACAGGCACTGGAGTTGGAGGTATACTTTCTTCCTTCGGACACGTGCTATCGGCCCGGTTCCGAAATCTCAAGCAAACAAGGGCTTCATCTCTACGTTCTTCCTCACTCCAAAGAAAGAACTCAACTGCTGGCGACCTATTACATCCATCTCAAACCTCTGAACCGCTTTATCTGCCCGAAGAAATTCCCCATGGAGACCCATTGGACGGTCACCCGATCTCTACCGGTGCCATGCTGGGCCTCTTCCATAGACTTGAAAGATGCCTACCTCCACATTCCGATCTACCCACAAAGCTACGAATACCTAAGCTTCCTATACAACGGGAACCTCTTTAAGGCTCTCCCCTTCGGCCTCTCTACTTCATCGAGGGTGTTCTCAAGGGTGGCAAAGATCGTTGTCGCTCACCATTGAAAGCGGGACGTCATGCCGTTCCAGTACCTGGACAACTGGCTAATTGTCAGCAGATCGTTCAATGAAGCAGAGGTTTCTACCCGCCTTACTTGCAACATTACAAATTGGCTGGGCTTTATCATCAACCACGAGAAGTCGAATCCCCGGACGTATCTAGGGGCATCCATTGACCTTCAACTAGGCATAAGCTCACCGATGACGGAATGCATCGACAACCTTCTCGACTGTCCTCTCTACCAAACAGTCTGCTCCGGCTCCCGCCTGGCTCCGTCTCCTGGGATTGATGGCCAGCATGGTGGATCTCATTCCCCTCTGCAGGCTTTACATGAGCCCACTACAACTTCATCTCTTAATGCTCTGCAAGCCCAAATGGGGCTCAATCAATCTCCAGGTCCCCATATCAGACTCCATCCACCCCCATCTTGAGTGGTGGTTAGTAAAGGAGCACCTCTCCTTTGAAGTCATTGAGGCGCATTAGTTTATTGCCCCTCAGAGAACAGCAAGAGCTGAGCCGAAGAAGACTTAGCAGATTACAGCCGACTGGCAAAAGTTGGCCGAAATGTCATTCCTGCTGCTGCAGGCTCAAGGTGAATTGTATTGTTTCGACTATTAATTAACTGATGGGTATATTGAAACTTTATAATATTCCATATCTTGATTCTTTTGGAGTAGTGGGTGTTAAGAAAACAGGAAAACAAAGAACGTTTAACTTCCTTTAGCATGCAGTGCCAGCATTTGCATCGAGGTGTGATATTTTTCAAGTGTAACACAGCATACAGCAAGGGCACTCCACAAATGGATCGGGCTTGTTGCGGATTTTTTTACCTGGACATTATTTTCAGATAAGTGCAGTTATTTTCTGCCTTCCGGGTGGACCATCGTATGTAAGCATGGAAGATCAGCAGTTTTCGGACATGCCTTCGCTCGAAGGACATACCTTTTAACAAAAATAAGCCTTAACTTTTTTCAACTTCATTGAACTGAACACAGACAGAATAACTTGTATATACAGGTGTATACGTGTTATTCTATGGTAGCAAAAAGTTTATACATTCTATGCATTTGATAACCCAAACTTCAGTGGATAAAAATTTGACTTATCCGGATTTCAAGCCAACAAAAGTTCCTGAGTCTTGTTGACACGTACATGTAAATGAACAGGATGGAAACACTACTAGCCCTAACAGTGGCTATTGGAGACGTTATAAGTGGTTGTTTCCTTAAAAAACAAATTCTTCTAAAAATCATCAGTTTGCCGAGATTTCATGTTTTGATTATGTATGTAAAATTTTCTATTCCACTGATAAGTATAACAGAAACCACCAAAACTGTGTACATTTTGTGACATTTCTCTTGCACACCATGGCGCCATGCGTACAGTGCTTATTTGATTGGCCAGTGCCGGGCACGGGGTGTTTCTGTTTGATCACATGATCATTTCTTTTCAATCGCTTGAGGACTGACCATTTTGCATTTCGAAACGTTTGAGTGTAAAAAAATTTAATACAAAAATATTTGTATATTTTCTTTGTCTTATCATTCCTTCACCTTTCCTTTTTTACCCTTTTAGAAAAATTTGAGATTTGGCGTTGCAAAATAGTGCATTCCTAGCACTGCGCCTGGAACGCATGTCCATTTTGTGTCTACACATGGGCTGTGACTGGCGGCGCTCGAGTGTTTCATCTGCAATTGGGCAGGTGGCAGAACCCAGGCTTTAGCCACACCATGCACAAAGCTTCCTTTGGATTGGTCACATGGCCACTACAAAGAATCAATGATTGGATTGCAAATGTAGGGGTACATTTGGGCCACAATCAGGCTTGCGTGAAAGGATCTTTAGGGCAGTGGTCAAGACAAGTCAATTAGAGTGATACCGGCAGCAATCATGCTCGCTTCCAGCAGGCAAAAATGCAATATCCAGACTTTCAAGACTGGTACACCGATCACAAATGTAACACTGCTGAGTTAATCAAGGAGCGATGCAAGCAGATTTGGTGGGAGTTTAAGCAAAATGTACCACTTCAAGAAGTAAACCTCAGATAAGAACTTTTAGACAGCCTAGTCTTTTCAGCTTAGTAAAGAGTCCATTTCATAATATTATGTAACTGTATTCTTGGTGAAAAATACGTTTGGTTGAAAGTAGAAGATGGAATTGGAAATAAAGCTGAAATGTTATATCCAGGAATGGCAAATTTACATCAGGGATTCAAAGGATTTTGAGATAATTTTTGTTTCATTGACCTCACACAGTGTTTTTCATTCAGAGGTTGTTAAAACCAAAAGAATATAGTTCACAAGTAAATATATCAAACAAGGGGAACGTGTATATAGGGCTAGCAAAGTATTGGCAACTGTGGTGGTTTAAGGGGACATTGTTTGCAAAACCGCATGGCAGGGGCTTTGATGTGCCGGTGAGGGAGGCTCCATTGTTACGCTCCTGGCCAACACCCGGGCAGTGTACGGTTTCATTGTGTGATAAACCACGTGGGCTGTGGCTTTTTCGGAATGCCTGGGAAGGTTTCTGTTGTTTAGTGTTGAGTGCGAAAAACATAGCAGGGGTTTCCTCTGGGTTAGATTGTGCCAGTCAAACTACATACAATAGACTCCAGGATGGATGAGTGTTTGATCAACCACTAGACCAGTCTTCAAGTCCGGTAGTGGGTCCGGTATGAAAGGGGTTTTTGCTCCGACTAGCTTACTGGAAGGCCCTTCCCTTACCGGATCTAAATGGTCACCGTACCTTAGGCAAACGAGTCCTCATCCGCTCGGACAACTCCACAGTGGTGTCATACATTAATCGCCACACATTCTCCCCACCTATGCCTCCTGTCGAGACAGATATTCTTTTGGGCCCAGGATTATGGCATCGACCTCCAGGCGACTCACATTCCTGGTGTCGAAAACCCCGTAGCAGATGCTCTCTCTCGGGGAAAGCTACGTCCCATGGAGTGGACTTTGCACACCAGTGTAGTTGAACAGATCTTTGCCGAAGTAGAAAAACCGAACATCGATCTTTTCGCCTTGGCAGAGAATGCCCAACTGCCAGTGTTCTGCACCAGATTTTTACCACCCGCAAGCCTGAGCAACCAATGCTCTTCAAATCAGTTGGGAAGGAATGTTGGCCTAGGCTTTCCCTCTAATATCCCTAATACCGGCAGTTCTTTCCAAGATCGAAAGGGAATACTGCCGTGTCCTTCTCATTGCCCCCCTTCTGGCTACGCCAGCCATGGTTCCCGCACCTGACCAGACTTCTCGTCCGGGTACCGGTGATCCTTCCCGACAGACCAGATCTAGTCAGGCATGTTTCACCCTCATCAGACGTCACTACACCTGACCTGTTGGCTATTGCCAAACAGTCCTTCAGATCAGCAGGACTTTCTGATGAACCTGCCGAAATGACCTTGAAGAGTCAGCGCCAGTCTACACGCAGCATCTATGACTCCAGATTATGACATTTTACTTTGTGGTGTTCAGAGCAAGGTTTTTCTCCGACCAAAGTTTCTGTGACCTCTATACTCTGTGTCTGACAATACTGCTCTTAAACATCTACTCTGGGGGATGTTTCTTGAGCATCCTCCAACTAAAAGACTAATTCCTTCATGGGACTTGTCAGCTGTCCTCCAACTGCTTGCTGGTCCTCCCTTTGAGCCTCTCAGCGACGCATCATTGATTAACTTATCAGTGAAACTGGCATTCCTGCTTGCAGTTACTACTTCACGGGGCGGCAGTGAACTGAAGGCATTGTCCATCTCAGATGGCCACATCCAATGGGAGCCCTGTGGTGTTTGTCGCATCCCAACGCTTGGGTTTCTCACCAAGAACCTGTCAGTTTCCATCCACCCTCCTGACATTTTTTGTACCAGACATTACCAAACACACTGGGACTCCCGATGCCAAACCATGGTGCCCAGTGCGGACTCTTAAATGGTACCTAGCCAAAACCAAAACACTCAGAGATACAACTTCGCAGTTTTTCTTTACCACAATAAAACCTCACCGAGCTGTGACCAGAGACACTAGAGGCAGATGGGCAGTTTCAGCCATCAAGTTTGCCAACCCAGATTGGCCGTACTCTGTGGACAATAAAACACTACGCCTCATCAGGGCCCATGATATCTGAGCAGTTTCCACATCATGGGCCTACTTCAGGGACGTACCAATTGAGGAAATATGCAAGGCAGCATGCTGGAAGACCCCATCTACTTTCACCACATGCTACCTCACCGATGTTCTACAAAAGGACCCCGCACATGGCAGAGCGGTCGTAACATCAGCCACATCGATGCAGAGGGGCTCCTCATCAAAGCGGCCCACCACTGGAATGACATAACAACTCCATTATTTTGTGAGTCTGCAGTAAAGTTTAGACAATTTCATACTCCTCTGGCACTCATGTTTAATATGTAGTGTGTCCTCGCCGCACCCCCCTCCAAGGGCTCAGTGCTACTCTGCATATTTAGCGACTGTTTGGGGTATGCTGATAGCAGAAGACTCCTCCCCACAGAAAAGTGGCGAGGTCTGCTATTGAATACCTACCCCAGACAGTCGGCTCCCTCCCATCCTTCCCCACTTTTGGCTTGGACGGTTTTAATACCGGAAAAGGACAAACATGGCAGCTATTCTGCTATGTGTCATGGGACTAGAGGGCGCACTACGGTTGATCAGAAGTTTTAGGGAATTAAATCAGACGCAAAGGAAGTTGTATATTTAGCGACTGTTTGGGGTAGGTATTCAAGAGCAGACCTCACCCACATTTCTGTGGGGGAGGAATTTCTAAAGCAGTGGAATAGCCAAACTACTTTTATTCACAAAATTGAACTATATAAAGTGTTGCTTCTGTTGTATGTCCTGTTGCAGGAGAAAGCTGAGCCGAGTACAGTGGGCGTCTCTCATTATACTGTTTTTAACCATTGTGTCACTCTCCCAACATTCACATGAAGCAGCAAATTACAAACCTCATGGAATGACTAAGTTGAACAAGTCAAGTCAAACAAAACTGCCTTCATTGCACCAAGGAAGATGTATAGCTGATGTATCCCAGATTGATAAATGCAATAATTTGGAAACCTGCACCACCAAACTGAATAAATGGCATCTTTTACAGCACCTGGAGAGCATCTCAGTAATTGGAAAATATCAAGGCTATGTGTGGGTGATTCTTCAGTGCTTTATTTCATCACTGGCAAATATATATAATGAAAAAATATTCAAGGAAGGCAAAGGATTTGAGGATAGTATATATGTTCAAAACTCTAAACTCTATTTCTTTGGTGTCCTTGTTAATTTCATGTCTATATTATGTTTTAATAAGTTTTGGGAACATACAGTCAAATGTGGGTTATTTCATGGTTTCAACATATTTTCATACCTTTTGATATTAGACAGTGCATTCATGGGTCTCACTATTTCCTTGATTTTAAAGTTCAGAGATAATATGTTCCATGTTTTGTCTGCTCAATTAGTGACCGTATTGGTAATAGCAGTCTCTATTTTGTTTATGGGATTCCAACCTCCAATTGATTTTTTCCTTCAGGCACCAACAGTTCTCCTGTCTATTTATGTATTCAATATAAGTAAGGGGCAGTCAGAATCACCAAATCATCGTAACAGAACCCAGAGTACATCTGAACCTGTTAATGTATGCTAATCCTTAACATTCAAGATATCTGTAAGAATGTTCTAAATACTTAAACTGTTCTGGCATGAGAAGGGGGTAGGCTGATATTGCTGGTATGGGGAGGGGGCTTGACACCAAGTTACACAAGGGGTACTTGCCGTAACCTTATAACCAAACAGTTCATTTCAAGTCATTGTATTGCTTCCACTGTCTTTTCAGTGCATTATGACAGTTCGCAAGTTTGAAATCGATTATCTTTTTACTGTATAGTTTGAAAGTAATCTCAAAGTCTGCACCACCACAAAGCTGATAAAATGACCCATTCCTTTCCCCCTTGCATCCTTCCACATCCCTTAAGACTGGATGCTTTTGATACTCCACTCTTCCTCCAATATAGTAGGAACAAATGCACAATTTAGGCTCATACTCAAGGAACTGATTTGAAGTTAGTTTTGCCTATAATACATATACTGAGATGTATGTTTAGTTGTTTTGTGGATTTTTTTTTGCTTGGAACTGAGGGAGACAATCTAGTACCCAAAATTGCCACTTGCCATTTGGTTTTCTCAAAACAGTGAAAAAAGAAACTCCCCCTCTCTCTTTTTTGGTTTTGTTTGTGAATTAAGAAATGTGACCTCTTATTTTTTGATAAAAATTGAGATTTTGTTTTCAGTGAGAGGTGTACGGGTGTTAATTTTGTTGTACTCTTGTAACATGTTCTTTTGTAGCAACATGTATTTGTACTCTGCTGTTTTAGCACGTTGAGCTTAATTGGAAAGGTGTTTTGTGTCAGGTGGGGTTCACTGAAATAATATGTACACTAAGTTTTAACATTGTTGTGTTTGATAGTTAAAAAAATAAAACAATTATGGATCACTCATACTTCTATATAAGGGGTGAAATTGATAACGAAACATTTACTGATACATGTTAGAAGTGGAATTATGAGCCATGATCTATCAGCCTATTATTTTATATACATTGGTATAAAAGTTGTTACAAAACACTTAAGGGCACATTGCAAGTGAGATGATTTGGGTGAGAACCAGTGTGGATATTACTTTCCGCAATGTTAAAATTTTAATGCAAACTGATGTATTTTGATTTTAGTTTCTGGCTTCCTTGTACATGTATAAATTCTTTCAACATATTATGTTTCAGCAAAAAGTTGTGTAAGTAGAACATTTTGTTATTTACTTCTATTGTTTCTTAACCCACTAGTCCCAACATGTGTACCACCAAACAACTCTGTGGAAAGGGAATGGATACATTTTAATAACGGAATAAACATGTGCTTGGCTGGTCTTAAATGTGCATTTAAGACCAGCTAAGGAGACCGGCAACAACTAATGCCCAAGTCGCAACATTTCAGTCTCCTGAGCCGGTCTTAAACTAATGCCAAAGCACATATTTATTCCTAATCATAAATACCATTTTTTTAGTCAGAGAGTCAAAAGAATTCAATATATGACAGATTTTCAAAGATTTGGCTGTAGAATGTTACTTTCATTTTCCCGAACACTCCCGTCCATTTATTTTAGAGTTGTCCAAAAGAATCTCCTCATATGGACTTGGCGAACTGCGTGCACACAGACTCTTGACCAATTTGAATCAAAGTGTCTCGTATCCTGGCACCAGCAATTGATTACGCAGCGGGCATTCTCACTTCTCAGCGGGTGTTATCAAATGTAAATACGCTGTCAAGTTGCACTTTGTTGAATAGGGAGACTTTCGAGGTTCATGTACTTATGAATACACTCCTTAATGAATGAAAAGTTTATGACTCTTTGCCCAGCAACCAATAAATGTATTTGGTAATGGTCTTAATCACTTAATCAATCCCAGTCCTCCCTCTGTCCTGTGACCAAAAGAAAATGACAGCATTGTTTTGTACAAGTGGTCAAGGACAGTCTGAAGACCCTTCTAGAAATGATTTGTTTATGTTTGACAAAACAGTGGGTGGAAGTTATGTCTGATAAAGTTCTTCATAGTGCATGTTTATGTAATGTGGGCCTATGTGTTAGTGTGAAAAATCCCACATCTTCTTTAAATTTTCTGTAAAGGGTCCATTGATGTGAATTTATTGAAGTCCTTTTTGTCCCATTTAACTTCATTTTGATATTTTTAAAGGCAGTCTGGTGCCTTTATGGTAATGCAACTTTGAGCCAAAATCTAAAGTCTCCTGTGTTCACATACCCCTGTCCAGCCTACAAATGCAAATTTACCATGTGCCTGATTATGCATGCTGCCCCTTGACCCTCCACACTGCAGTCCCGCCGCCATGTTCGTCCTTGTTTTCTCAGCGCCTATTGTTTACGGACATGTCTTTTATGACATTTTTGGATTCTCCAGTTCTGTATCTTTCGCATTTTGAATTGACTTGATTCCTGTTTCGAAATAAAGAGTGATTTCTTATCTCTTGGTAAGAGTGTTTATTCTCATATTTCGTTCTTTGCATGCTGTGTTTCTCTCGTGGTTCTTTTCTGCCTGTTTTTTCTGTGCATCATACATATATAGGTTGGGATGTGACCTACCGTGATGTGGGTATGGCTGTTGAACAGGGTTTGAGGGCCCTTCGTTCATTATGTGGTACGTGCGTTCGAATGATAACGGCCCAACGCAGTACGGGTCTGGCCGTGGAGTGGGGCTTGGTGGGCTGCCTCGCTCCTTTTGTGGTGCGGTTTTGCTTAATCCACTTAGCGGCCTCGACGAGGTGAGACCATGAATAGGTTGGGGTTGAGTGGAGGTACCACAACACGCCCCGGACCTTTATCAAAAAGATCAGGCTGAAGGGGAGGTACCCCAACATGCCTAGATCGCTTATAACCTCAATAGATCAGGTTTAGTGGAGGTACCACAACATGCCTAGATCTCTGATGACCACTACCAGGATTGATTGGGCTGAGAGAGCGGTACCGTAACAATGCCATTGATCACTGACGAGTACCACCCACCGGGCCAAGCGTGCTGGTCTAGTACCCATGGTCATAGATGCCCACTCTACACCTATAGATCGGGTTGAGCGGATATACCGTAACAATGCCCTTGATCATGATTGTCTGAGAGTAATGAGCAGTTCTTTTCTCTATGCCGCAGGTCCTGGGCATCGCTATCAAGCGAACTACATGCTTTGTCAACTGCTGAAGGTCACATCTGCTGGGAACTGCACGGGGTTCACCTTATCCCAGCCATCGAGTTCCTGACAAAAGAACCAGACGCCTGCCTTCAGGCCTCCTTGCATATTTGTCCCCGACATAGCCTCGCTTTGGGGAGATAACTCTGACAAGAAATGGAGTCCGGTTCGTACTCTCAAGTGGTATCTCGCCAGGACCAAGCATTGCTGGGAGCCTGGTTTCAGACTTTTCATCACAACCACAAAGCCCTTTTATCTAGTGGCAAAGGACACTATTGCCCAATGGACAGTCTTGGCAATCATCTTCGTGAACCAGGACTGGCCAACTTGGCATGACGGGACGACCCATTCTCACGTCAGAGCCCATGATGTTCGGGCCGCTTCCTTGTCCTGGTCATACTTCAGAGGCATCTCCCTGGTGGATATATGCCAGACGGCTTGCTGGAGATCCCCCTCCACCTTCACCGAGTGTTATCTGAAGGATGTCCTGCGGAGCGAGACGGCTCACGGCGCAGCAACTTCGCGCTCATTGGTTGGGACAGCATCCAGCATCGTCCCTCACCGAACAATGAATTCTTTATCGTAGATACTTCTTTCTCTGGTGAGTGTTCGCTTGGGCAACGCCTGCCTATGTTCTCTAGTAACTACTCTCCCGTTGCTGACCCTCCTCCAGGGTACGGTACCATGTAGGCTGGACAGGGGTATGTGAACGCAGGAGACTCCTCCCCCACATTAGTGTGGGTCGGGTCTCCTAGTGATACTTACCCCTGTCCAGCCACTCCCGCCCGTCCTTCCCCACTTTGGCTTCAGGAATTTCTCCGCCTTGAAAAGGACGTACATGGCAGCGAGACCGCAGTGCATTGTGGAGGGTCAAGGGGCAGCATACATAATCAAGTCTTTTCAGCGAATTGTAATAGACACACGGGAAATTTGCATATGTAGGCTGGACAGGGGTAAGTATCACTAGGAGACCCGACCCACACTTATGTGAGGTGGATTTTCTATTGTGATTTGTTGCTTCAGTATATGACAGTTCAAATTCCAATAAGCAAATGATCTCACAAATAATTTCAATAGGTCCTAATCAAATTTGGGTTCACATCTAGAACAGTACCCTCCCCATAAAAACAGTGCCTACTTGAATAAGCCTTCTGTGAGTTAAATTTGAATAAAATCTGGTACACCAAGTTCTTTAAATTTACCTGAACACAATTGGAATTTTTCATACTACTGATTAACACTGTTGCTTATATCTTGTGATTCAGGGTAAGCTTTTGCTTAGTTACATATGAGATGTCTTGAAACAATACACTGTTCTGAATGGATAAGAAGGGCACAAAGGAACCATTCCAAGGTATAGCAACTGTGTCTTTAGTCTGGGGAGTTCAAATTATGTTTATGCACAATTACATAACTCAGTGTACGGACTTTATTCAAATTTAACTTGCAAATGGCTTATAAACACCTAGAATCAGCCTCCAGTACCTCACTTGTAAGGAAAAGCATGAGCTCTTCAAATGTTGAAAGTAAACTTTACAATATTATGAGCAAAAAAGAGATATTGTTTGGTTTTAGAAAATAGCTTGGCACCCCTGGAAATCAGTGTTTCACCAAGAGGTTACCCCAGGATAAATAAGTAATAAATATTAGTTTTCACTGAACATTTTCATATAAATTGCATGTTGTAGAGCTCTTAAACTCATGTCACTGTTGACACCTACAAATCATAAGCTTGCATGATCATGCTGAGCAATAAAGTAACAAAAAGTTTCTTGTCCCAAAATAGATTCCTTCTGATAGCCTCAGGAAAAGTCGCTGAAGCATTTGGACACCTGCTGATCCTGATTCTGATTTTCCGGATATTAGAGGGACAGTTAATCATTTGCAGTTATCCAAGAAGTAACTAATAAAAGCTTACATGTACTTAGTTCAAGGATGGTTATGGGACTAAGCTCCTTGTAAAATTATTCTTTCAGGCAAGTTGTCATTTTGAAGAAAACAATACCACAAGGTCATATCCAACGATGCATCGAAAGATGCATTTTGGAAAAATTGCCATAGAAGCACATGCTTGGGTTGTTAGTAGCGTGACATTACTTAGCTGCATTCGGCAGAATGTGAGAACGTCCCTTTATTCAAAACAGACTGGGCAACTTGATCTGAAATTCTGAAATTGAAATCCTGGAATGTTTTTCTCAGAATATTCAGTATTCACTAAGCTGATTTGTCCTTGAGCATCCTTGTTTAGATTTTGAGTAATTTTGTCGTCGCTAAGGAACACAATGCACAAATAAAAATGACGGACTGTACTTTTAAACTTACTTGAAGATAAAGGTTTAAAGAGGCCTTTTACTCTTCAAATTGACCTAAAACAGGTGTTGTTTCCAGTTCTTTGGTCGGGGAAGGATATATTTTTTAAACTTTATTTTGCTGTACATTTTTTTTTCACTTATAAGAGTCTTATCCTCAACAAATGACCCATTCAGATTATCCCTCACTTTGTATATGACCTTCAAAGTTGGGTTTTGTTATTTTAATTTTTATTTCTCCTGTGTAAAAAAGTACCAGACATATATGTATATATGTATATGTCTGGTACTTTT
>NW_019091377.1:1931133-1960448 GCF_001949145.1 Acanthaster planci | reverse complement strand
ATATGTATATGTCATATATGTATATGTCTGGTACTTTTTTACACAGGAGAAATGAAAATTAAAATAACAAAACCCAACTTGCAGCAAAGAATACATCAGGTTTAAGCCATTAACACTTGCACACATCCTAAAAAGGGAAACTGGGATTTGCAGTGAATCGATCAGTAAACCAATTAACATTTTTCAAAAGATTACATTGTTTTAAAGCACACTATGACCTCTTCTTGCCTGGTACTTTTTCACACAGGAAAATTTAAAATAACAAAACCCTACTTTGATTACTAGGCCTGTAAATTATTCCTGAACCCTAGCTGTGCGCTATTCATTGTTAGTCACACTTGAGGCCCTTTGTACAAATCAGTGATGTTGACTGAAATTACTGATTAGGATTTGGGTTGCCTTTTTTACTTGAGACTTGACATGGAAAATGACTTGAGTTTGGAAAAATAATTTTCAACTTGAACAATTTAATTTGTCACATGTAAAATATGCATATGCAAACTTCATGCATATGCAAACTCATGCATATGCAAACTTCATGCATATGCAAACTTCATTCTCTTTGAGCAGTATTAAACTTTGTCTGCATCTGTTATCTATGCTTGGTAATCTGGTGACTGCAAATAAGAAGGAAAAAGTGAAGTACACTATTCAAAACTGGTTCGAAAAACATCACAGATATTTTATGAAGGTAACTTGCTAATTATGACTGCGTATAATTAAACACGACTTGGAAGTTGTGACTTAATTGTTGGGAACTCATGTTTCATTTCGGTAGCACTGACCTATGGCTCGACTTTGAAAAAAAACCTTGACAGCAAAAACTGCTTTATATTGATAAGAAAAAAAAGTTAATCCTATATAAAAGACTTTTGGGGTGACCATCTTGGGGAATCTAGTCCCTTTAAATCTTATAATGGCATTTATTATTTATTAAGGCATTTGTTTCACATAAGGACATTTGACAGGTTAGCCATTCCTATTGGTCAAGAGCTGTTGGTTTGTTGCTGATCTTTAACAACTGAAGAGGCTGGCTGGATGGCTGATCTTTCTCTGGTTTAGAGAAATTTAGACTCCTATTAACCACTTCGTGCCGGGGCATTTTTCAACGTTGATGATTCTGGGCCGGCATGACTATCATTTTTTCCGTTTTCAAAATCCTTCAAAAATTCATCATTCCGTTAAACGGTCGTTTATAGCCGCACGAAGTAATCTTTAGGCACTACTCTAAGTTGACAGGTGACCTTCATTGACGCCCGAGTATTTCAGCCAGGCCTGCAGCCTTGTAAACAGAGCCCAGATTGTGCGGTGTTATACAACTGTCTTTTGTTCACAAACCTGGCTCAGTGCACTACTGACCTCTTTTCAATAGGGGCCAGATTAGCATGCAGTGGTGCTGTGTGGCTCATCGCTGTGGTGTTGGAGCACTTTTGTCCCCGGTGGTAATCTGCTTGCTCTCAATGCCCCAAACCCTGGTATACGGTTTCAAAACAACGCTGGATTATCACCACTTTTGAAAGTGAAAAATGTCGGTAATGCCCAGCAGCCTGGTCTTTTGTTCGGAGTACGGTCTTTTGTTACAGGGCCCTGTTTCCTTTGTCCGAGTTCGGAGACCCCAGCCACGCATATAAACCATATGGCTCCGATTTCGGAGTCCCTGGCAGGTAGTGGATAAATCTGGTCCCTTCCTCATTTGTTTGTGCAATACTACTAATGAGTCTCTATTTTTAGACTCCCATATTCATTGGCTCATTACACAGCTAAGAGACTGTTCATGAGAACTTGCAAGATGCACATACTGTAGCATAGCTGAGGGTGTTTAAAAACTGAAGTAAAATTGTTGAACAAATCCATTGGAAATGTATACTTTTTGTGACCTTTCAATTCAATCTGGTGTAATAAAGTTCGGTGTTGCGTGCAGTGTAGTGTTTAATTGGTGGGAAGCTCCATTTCAACTGGAATTTCAGTTTCTGTGCCTTTTTAAGGTCTTTTGTTACTGATGTAACACATGTATGAATGTGACGTCATGCAAGGTTTCTACCTTGTATGACGTCGTGTAAGCAAGTACTCTAAAATTTTCAAGAGTTTTTGATATTTTGATCTTGTAAATTTTGTATACTTTAATGATTCCTTGTTTCAGTCTATGAAAGTTGATCAAGCAGTGAGCAATGTTTACCCGGTACTCTCATATATATATCCAAATGCCATTTGGAGGGAGATTTGATTTAAAAATATTATGTATGATAGTATGTCAGCTAGAGTATTACAAAATATGAGGTCTTCTAATTATTACCAGCAGGAATGGCTTATTGAACAAGAACATCCATGGAAATAACAGGAAAAGTTACAAACAATAAGCAAATGCTAGAAGACCGACTTCAGGGAAATGGAATGTAATTAAATGAAAACAATTGTCAGTATTTCCTCTTGGTATGTCATAGATTTCTCTTAGACATTCTGTGTCTTTGACACTTGGTTGAAAATGCAAATTTCATTTAGTTGACGAACAAATGCCAAACTTTATGTTCACATTTTAAACTATCAAATGACCAGACAAAACCAGTTACAATGAAATTCTGATACAATTCTGATTATTCTTGAATTCAAAGTATACAGATTAATTTTAAAAAGTTAACTTTGCGCACTGAAAGTACATGTATGTAACGACAGAAACTCACTACAAGCACTAATGCACACTCATACCATGGATAAATCACCATCTGATTTCAACACAAAAACCTATTAAGTTCACAAGTCCAGGAGTAAAATGAACCGTGTGAAATGTGTTGTCACAAGTTTGAAGGCAAGATGCCAGACTGGAAGATTTCAGTGCATTCCCATACGTACCATGCTAAACTGTGCAAGAAACATGGTTTATTGTTTAGCCATCTTGTTTGGTGTTATGCCCTACCAATGCATCGGATGCTTCTGGCATGGGATAAATGAAACAAACACACCCACAACCCCAACACACCAACAAATACACAAAAAACTAAAAAGACCAACCCAATTAATGTGCTTGCAAACAAAACAAAGGAACCAAATGACCCAACCAAACCAACCCAACCCAATCAAACTAAAACCAAACCAAGAATGTCTTTAAACACAAGTGCCTCACTAGGCCCATGTTTAAACGCATGACTGTAATTTATGACTCACAAATGCTGTTTCTAAGAGAAAAAACTTAATTATACCCTTCGGCCTATGAGGTCAAAATAAAAGGGCTTCTGGAGGAAACCAAGACCAACCCATATATCAACTTCGAAGTTTTTCTTGAAATATGGTGGAAAACCATTTCTATTTTATTAAGCACCATGGTCTTGACCTTTGGGGCCCAAAATCAATGGGCTTAAATTACACGATACAAAGATCAAGTTTGAAGCATCAAAAGTCACAAGTTTCAAATTGCAGTGAAAAACCAGACGGATGGACAAACATACATGCACTTGCAATGGGTTATAAGGACTACACATGTACACAGATTACCATCTGTGACCATCGTATGGGGACCAAATGCTACGGGGCAAATTTCTGTCCCCACAAGGAGGTTCTGACCTTTTTGAAGGATACTGTCCCTTTTAACACAGGAATGCCTATACTGTACATACCCACACAAGGAAACCACAGTGGTGCATAAAAAAGCATGTTGGGTTTCTGTGGTTGGTTTACTTTCTTGCTCCTGCTAACTTGAGTGCTTATACATGTAACTTATTACATAGCCGTGGTCTACGGAGGGATGACACACAAATCCCATGGAAATGTGTGGTCACACCCACGTCCACAACAGATATTGATAAATCCAAGTATGTATGTATAGGCATTCCTGGGTTAAAAGGATAGAAAGGTCTTGGACAGAAAGCATTTACATGCCTGTGTGCACTATCCATGTGTGTTGCCATCCTAAACATTCATGCGAGTCAATATTATCTACACGTAATAGAAAGCCCTCAAGATGACCACAGCATAATTTCAGTTGAATAGGTGGAAAACCAAGATGGGTCAGCTAAGTAACTTACGTACTGATTTTCTAAAACAGACTTCTCTCACTGCCCACCAGTGGCGCAACTTGGGCTAAATGTGGGAGTGTCACCTTGGGGGTGCACCACAAGAAAATAAGCTGCAGCTGCATGGCTGTATAAACTCAGACTAGTCACAGATTTCAAAGGGGGAGGGGAACACAGGCATCTATGCCACTGTTGCTTACCATTTGCTTGGGTGCACAGAGTTTGCAGAAAGTTCATGACAGAATTTGCCTACTAAGCACATTGTTCAATAAGTGTTGAAAAGGTCATGTAAAAACTACATGAATTGTTAAACTCTTGCATGCCCTTTCTTTAGATAAACAGCAAATATTTCATACCAAATGATGGCACCACCTTGCCTGCATCACTCAGTTATGCCATAATTAGAAAAATATAATAATAAAAACAAAAGATCAAAGCACTTCATCTGCAATAGACATTCATATAAATGCATCTTCATACAAAGACTCAATGCACTTACATGTTTTATAATCTTGGCAACTAAGTTTAGACACCTTATTGGTTATGAATTAATACATAAACTAAAATACATAAACTTCTCGTTATTCTTAGAACTGTTTGCTACCTACCTTTACAAAAAAATCATGTAACACTTAGATCATATACATTATTTAAAAAATTATTGACGGCATTCCCACTATGTCCACAATTTGTGTGGCCAAAACACTGACTAACTACTGGCCACAACGATGGAATGGCAGACATGTACATGCATGTTAAAGAAAGTAACAGCTTCTTTTTAGAGTATTATTACCAAATAAAATTGTGACAGCCACAAAATTTTAAGAGAATTCCTGAAGTTTCTATCTAGAATTAGCAAAAGGAAACTGAGCTCTTTGTTTTGAGGATCTTTGTCATCGTAATGAGAATGGAATATGCACATGCATCATGTCAATACAGGTCACGCAGGATTGTTTGAAGCTGATTAATGCTAATGTAACCCTGGCGACTCATTTTGTGAATTTAGGACATGTGACTGAAATAAGCCCTCGGATTGATGCATCTAAATATCATCACAGGCTTTCCCAAGTTATTTTGAAATCTACATCAAATTCCCTGGTAAAAATATGTTAAATTGTCCCTGAACATTGTCAAAGTTAATGCCTAGTTTTGGTTTCAAAAAGCTGTCTATGGATTTCATTTAAGATGCAGAATTATTCAAATTTGTAGCATTCCAATCTATCTAAATTGGGGTAAATATGTTGCATTATAACTGGTGTTGCAGGTTTTGGTCATTTATTTTTGCACTTTTGACACAAAATTTTGTTTAACCCTTAAAGAGCCGGGGGGGGGGGAGAACATGCCCCCTCAACAGTTTTTCAGACATTGTCGCAATGCATTTTGTTTTCAGGATTGAGCCTCAAGTAACTCTTTGTGGTCATTTTGATACAGATTTAATAAAAATTAAACATACCGTTTCTATGCAGTGCACATTTTGCCAAAACAGCTCAGCCTAAAATGTATACTTTTTACTGTAGTGCTAAATGCACAAGGGCTTGCATGCATGTAGCCCTGAACTTCAAATGACCTTAACGCCAAAACCATATGTCAAACTTGACAATTGCAATGATAAGGAGTGTCTTTATATGCACACCGAATTTTAAAAAGTGAGCAAAGTACAGCCAAGCTCTTGGGGGGTGGACTAAAATAACCAGACTCTTTTAGAGTTAAAGTAAAGTTTGTCCAGTCTTGATGCCTATTTTCCCGTTTTCAAGCAAAGAAACAGTTCATATAATGAGCATTATATGTACATCTGTTACTTGGCTTTTGAATTATACAAATGAAAAGGTTGTATAAACTGTAATCTTAATTCTCTTGTTAATTCCAAACTCATCAAAGAAGATTTGTAACGAACAGATAACAATTTTTTTGGACACTGAAGAAAGAAATTTTAAAACTGTAACTCACAGATATGTTCAGATTGAGTCTAAGTGACTGGACAAGATAATACCAAATGATCCGTTCAATGACAAATTGAACAAGTGAAAAGTTATCGTCATCACTTGATGCCTTTATATACATGTCTTGCATTTATTTGGCTCTATCTTTTTTACATGGAAACCTTGTTACTCAAAAATCAAACTCCTCCCCAACATTCTTGCGGGAGGGTCTGCTAGTGAGTACGTATCCCAAACAGTTGTTATACTGTGTAAATTTGCCGTGCGTCTTATTTTATTTGCTAAAACTTGATCACTGTAGTGCGCCCTCTATTATTAGTGCACTGCAGCACTGCCACCACCATGTTCATACTTTTGATATTGATTACATATTATTTGATATTACTTGATATCATTATCAACAATAACCCTATAAGTGCATGTCCCTGTATTTGGAAATTCTAAGAAGAAAGTACATGCGTATATAAAATTATGTAAAGTGCTTGTAGTATCAGCAAATTTCATTGAAGTCAAACATGTAGGTTTCTTACCAGACTTTTATCATGTGTTTAGTAAGCAGCAGAACCAAGATTATGTTCCTACGGATTGGATTTGTGATCATCAGCATCAGTAGACACAGCAGTAGCACTCTGGCCTTTATATCTAGGACTCTTCTTGAGGAATCCACCATCTATCATGCTGTAAGCCATGTCAACAATGGTTTGCTTCAAAGGATGTGGCTCTATTTTCAAAATATTCTTCATCTAAACACATAAGAAAATTAATTAATGTTACCAATCAAAAATAGAAATGACATCGAAAATATCAGTACTTACAAGCTGAAGGCAGTATGTCGTACAATCATGTACATAACAAGTTACTTAAACAAGCAGTTTGTTGAAAGGTGTTGCTAATTTTAAATTATGGGTTTTGCCCTTACACAATGTATAAATTTATAAACATTGTATGCTCAGTGCTTGTCCGAGGGCAAAACCCATAATTTAAATTAACATCTACCTGACGCAAAATGCATCTTGAAAATAGTTTGCGATTCCCACTGCTACACCTGACTCGGATCGGCCAGCCAACCCCGACAAGCTTGGTGGTCAAGTAGTTAATAAGATGTCTGCACTAATAAGCAGGAAGTCGTGGGTTTGAGTCCCACCCGAGTAAGCTTGTGAAATTTTTTCGCAAGCTCTCGGACAAGCACTGAGTATACAGTGTTTATATATATATATACACATGTTCATCAGGTAAGGGCAAAACCTGTAATTTAAATCAACATCTCCCCAATGCAAAGTACACGTGTACATCTTGAAAATGTAATGTATAATCATACATGTATCTCCTGCATTCTTTATCATGAATACTTGTTATACCTCTGTCCTGAATACTGTATTTTAATTGACCCTGAAAATCAGGTAACTAGGCGATAAAAATGTAGGCCTATGTTACCCTCACAGTATGTTAGCATACTTTGATATCACAGACCAGTCCCCCAGCCTGCAGTCCAAAAAAACCATAATGAAGGGCCTACTTTGGTACAATATACCTCTGCTACCTCTGCTAACCAGAGTATTTCAACCCCAACTACAGTACATATATTTTAACTTTAATAGTAAACTGTACTGGGAGCAGCAAAGTGGCGTATAATGCTATGTCTGCTGCACTTAGAGACGAGTGCAGATTCTCCTCCAAAAATGTTTGTTAGGTAAGATACATTAGACCACACAGTTAATCTGATACAGTGATGTACCAAGTCCATGCATATTTTACAATTTTCGTGAAGCAGCATGGTCCCCTTTCACAGCAAAGCAATTTAACCTAAAATTACCAATTTTATACTATTTCTAGGGTTACTGAAGGTGCTCTGTTTATTTCTGAAACTTTCAACAGGACCAAACGTGCCGTTTTCATAGTAACATCACCCACCAGTATATTAGTCTTACTTTTTTATAATGGTAAAATACCTTGTGTCCATGTTATTAGCTACGAACACTAACAATGCTTTCATGGCAAAACATTGTAACTTATTCTTGCATTGTGTTGTGAGTCTTCAATTGGATTAATAACTTCTTAAAGTCTTCATGGTAAAAGAACTTCACTACATGTAGGTCTTCATTGCAAAACAACTCAAGTATTTGTAATAAAAATGTATCTGAAGATACACTTTTTGGCCATCAATATGATGCATGCATGTATACACAATAAATACAGCAAAAGTAACTCCTTAAAATCATTTATTTGAAACCACCAAGAAATTTGCCTTCAAAATTTGAGAAAAATAAAATAAGGTATCTCCCATGATCACAAATTTGGAGAGTTTAAAATCTAGATGTTTACAAAAATTGCAGCAAACTGAAGTTTAAACTAAATTTTCTTAAAATACCATTTCTTGAGTTAGAGTTTCTTTATGAAACTGTGGAAATTTACCTCATGTGAATATATCATCATGTTATAACCCTTTAAGCTAATGCATGGCCCAAATTGATCATGGTCACTCCTGAGCTCCACAGCGAAGCCTAGTTTTTTTTTTACAAATATCCAATTTTGAGACATTTAGCTTTCTTTATTTTCCAACCACAGTTAACCCTTATGCCCCAAATGCAAGGATAGTTGGCACATTTATTGGTTTTTTAAGTGTTTATAATAATGGGCACTGAAAGTGTGTGGACGATTTTTGACCGACGTAGAAGGCTACGTGTGAAGAATGAATATGGCTGATTGTGTATGGGTATATGTACCACATACTGATGCATGTGCAATGTACGTTTTGGTTGTGCAGTGACTGCAGTTAATTCACTGCACGATGACACAGTGTTTATTCGACAAATTTTCAGCGTTGCACTGGCTGTACAGAGGAAGGCCTGAAGCTGGGAAACAGATTTGCCTGTTGCCTCGACAGCCTTCGCCGAGTTTTATTAACATCAACCACTGTTTTCCACCATTCAAGATGAGTAATTCCCTTTACATGACAAATACTTGACAACATAATCCACCTGGAATTGGAAGGCTAACATTTTGGAAATACATGTATCGTAAGAGACCTTGCCCTTTGCAGCAAAACTGGTCTTACATTGGTTAAATCTAGACTATGAATGCGTTCGCAATATTCCTTGTTACAAAAACCCAGGTGGTGAGTCTATCACATTGAATACGGTGTGTGGCAGGAGTATTAACCAGCTCTACTTTAGCGAAGGTGCTCTGCTTGGTTGCAATAACAACTGGCATTTAATGATGGAAATACAAAAAATAAGTAATCTGGAACTGGTAACTCGAGCTTTACAGCCAATAAAACTACAACGATAAGTACAATAACTACAAGGTACACTGTAACTACATGTACAAGCAAGTTTGACTATCCACTTCAATTCACATTTATTTCCATACTCTTACGGGAGCAAGATAAAGCACAGGAAAGTCATGAAATTCGTAATATCATTGTATAACACTGTACATGATTGATTAATAAAAACATTAGTCACAGAAATCAGAGTAATGAAAAAAAACAACTTACAAAAGAGAAAACAATAGCAGAAGCATCACGGAATTAATGAGTATGGAGGCTGTTAAGGGAAGCCAGGGCTTATGGGGAACAGCCTTTGGACAGACATGACAGACTAAACAAAAACAAGACAGACATGGCAGACAAGACAAAACAAGACAGGCATGGCAGACAGGACAGAAACAAGACAGACATGGCAGACAGGACAGAAACAAGACAGACATGGCAGACAGGACAGAAACAAGACAGATGACGAACAGACAAGACAAAAGACAAGACAAAACAATAATTAATGGACGAAAATCTGATCAGCTAATTTGAAAGCCAAAGAAGGCAATGATAATCCACGAAGTAACATAATAAAATAAATACAAATCAGACAATTAAAGAGCAAGCTGTGCCGTGTAATGGGATAGGAGGGCTCTTTTATACGAAGTTTTGAAACAACCCACAGAAGATTGACCTTTAATTTGATTGTCGATGGTGTTCCAAAGTCGGGCTCCATAAAAGCGAAGTGTGTGCATTGAATAAGAGGTACGAGTGAAAGGAATATAAAGATTACACCGGGATCTAGTAGAATAGCTGTGAACAGTTTCAATAGATCTAAAGTAATAGGCAAAAGTGGAAGGGAGGAGGTTACGATAGAATTTGTACATGAAGATACCAGTTTGAAGTTTATGTATGTCAAAGACAGTAAGGGTGCGAAGTTGTGCAAACAAGGGTGCACTGTGAGCACGAGGGTGTGAGAGAGTGCATATTCTAATGGCATGTTTTTGAGAGGCAAACTACTTGACTACTTGAATTCGCCCAGACGATATTGCAGTAGGAGAGATTCGGAAGAATAAGTGTGTTATGTAATAAGACCAAAGAGAAAGAGTTGTCTTCGCCAATTAATGATTGGTGTGAGAAAAAAATGCCCATTTTGTATCTGTCTAGCATGTTTGGCAGGTAACTTCCCCTTCCTCATCTTTTTGGGGAAATTACACCCTACCCCAACCACTTAGAGGTACAAAGGAGGAAGTCTGGGGGAAGAATTCAACAGGCCCAGGGAGGGGTGAGAAAACAGAAATTTACACCCAAACCCAGTCCCTTTGTATTAATGACTGGATGGTTGGTGAAGTATGTCCTCATGAGCAGTAGTAGCACAAAGTACTAAAAGTGCCCCCTAGACCCGTGCAGTCCGTATGACTCACTCCCCAAGTGAACTATACCGAGTTCACAATCCAGTGCCTGTCTCAGGACACATACACCCCCAAGAACTACATGTACCTTATTCAAATACCCCTAAGGGACCAGCACATGTCCCTACCCCCTGGGCTAGATATTCCACTGCCCCTGTAACTCTCAGACATGCAAATGCATACTGTACATGTATATAAATGGTGAGCTCTACGAGTTCACATGACAAAGTAGGCCAGAACTACAGGCCATACCATCCCCCAAGCACTACTAACATCTGGCCTGGGGGACTATACCGAGTCCCCTCCCCATGGCTAGAGAGCCACGGTCCCTGTAGTGCTCAGATAAAATATAACAGACTGTATCGAGGCCACATAGCCCCCTGGACTGTACCAAGTTCAACTCCGCCAATGATGAACTATATTAAGTCCATATGTTACCCCTGGACTGTACCGAGTCCCAACCCCTCACTGACTCTGCCAAGGGCATTGGCCCGGTTTGGGCAGACAACCATCAATCCCCTCAACCAATCCAACTGCCCCAATACAATCTGCCATGGATCAACTGGCCATTGAGACGACAACAGTTTTTATTCCACTACCGCTAATCCTACGGGATGTATAGTACTATGGGAAGGTGGGTGGGGATTTTTTATACGATTTGCTTGGCGAAGGCGTGGGAAAAATGAGGCCGAAAAAGCCTGAAGTTGCCTTCAGTGCGGAGCAACCTGAACTTTGATTGGTTGTTTGCCTGGCAGCCACAAATGGCTTGCTTCATTACATGCCTTAAGGGCTATTGGAAAATCTGTCCTCCGTACCCCGGCCAAAGGGGTTCTCCAGGGACGAGCCCAGGAAAACTGTATTGTTGAAGAGGAAACGCAAACTTGAAGGTAAATTTGCCAACCACTATTACCGCACAAAGCCATGGAAAAAATGCATATTGGGATGCTGTAATTCATCCAATGGTCTGTCAATCCACCTCATCTGTGCACTGCCCAGGCTCTCAGGAACGTCCTGTAGTCCATGAATTTGTGTGACACAAATAACATGAGCTGGGCTCTGAGTGTTAAACATGAACAGTGTTTTTCTCGATTTCCCTCAAAGCAGTTAACT
Organism: Acanthaster planci; assembly: GCF_001949145.1. Next base: position 1,948,732 of record NW_019091377.1, on the reverse strand, counting down.
AAAAGAATAAAAAACAGATCCTTGAAATGGTACACCAAGTAAATCAAAATGTCCAAATTGGCAAATTTTGACATATTGCAGTACATGCACATCCTTTACACTGCCTTTAAAACATATCCCACATCGAAGCAGTCAGTAGTTGATTCATGTATACATGTGGATTTTTCTGCTTAACACTGATACTGTTGTCCCTAAACTAGAGGTGTGTGTTTATGGGTAGTAAAGGGAAGTGGATACCTGATTCCTGAAATGGGTGGGTACCTGTGATTATTAAAATAGTGACAAAAATACAATAGTTGAGTATTTTCCATTGTGGCCCCGCCCACTCTACTGCCAAGCAGCTGACCTAAGCGTCTACAAATGTAAGTGTGAAATAAAAATAAAAAAATCTTGAAAACTCCAACCTCAGGTGAATGGCTATCAACCACTTGCTGCCGGGTGGATTTTTCTTGAGCAAGAGAAGATGCCGGGTCCTTTCCAAGATTTTCATTTCATTACATTTATTATTTTGCAGGTCAATACAATAAAATGACAAAAAAAAAAAAAATTGATTAGACTAAACAGAAAATGGGACACAGATTACAAAAATAGCTATGGAATACAGACAGTATTGATACAAAATACATATAAACATGTATAGAATAAATTTAAAAACATTATTTAAAACCTCAAATAAAAGAATAAAAAATTAAAACACATAGAACCCACTTTTAAAAAAAATTCTTTACATAATGTGCACACCTGGCACAAACCAGAGAGATTTAAGTTTTGAGGTAAACAAGGTGTGACTAAACAAGACACTGTTAGTTCCATCAGAAGGCAAAGTTGCCCACTCATGTGGGAATCTAACAAATAAGGAATGGAACAAAGCATTTGTTCTGGAGTAATGATGAGTGAAAACAACTTGATCCATGTGCCGCTTGTTAACCCAGACAAAATTGTCTATGCTCATATCAAATCTATTATAAAAACATTTAACAAAAATGACGGATAAAAAATGAAATCTATTAATAAGATACGGCAGTCCAAGTCTGGTGCATCGGAGAGAGTACTCAATGTTGACAACATTGGAATTAGTGAAATGTCTCCGGGAGAGGCCCAAACATGATCTAGTAAATCTCCTCTGTAATCCCTCCAACATGGTTTGTTGAGAGAGAGTACTTGGGCACCAGACTGGGACTGCATACTCTAAACAGGACGAACAATGGCACAATACAATTTAACAAGAAGTTGACCATCTTTACAACTTACAAGTCATCTATTGAACCCCCACATTCTGTTAGCTTTAGAAACAACAATGTTTACATGCTTATTCCAAGAAAGATCTCTCGAAAGATAAACGCCTAGATATTTCTAGTGATCGACAATTTCAAGGCTATGAGAACCTATATTGTATGATGGTTCAGGTGGGTTTTTAGAACGTGTAATGGTCATCAATTTGCATTTATCAACATTAAGATGCAGTTTGTTGAGATTGCACCATATGTCAATCTGGCGCAGGTCCGACTGTAAGATACGCTCATCTTCCACACTAGTGATAACTCTATAAATGACAGTGTCATCAGCATATTGTCTAAGACTGGACTTGATACAGAAAGACAGGTCAAAAGCAAAAATATTAATAAGTAATGGCCCCAAAACCGAACCTTGTGGAATGCCAGATGGGACTGAGGCCAAGTTAGAATGTGCCCAACAAAATGGTATACGTTGTTGGCAGCCAGTAAGGTAGGATTCAAACAGTGCAAGGGTGAACCGCAAATGCCATATTTATGTAACTTTTGGTAGGATTCAAACAGTGCAAGGGTGAACCGCAAATGCCATATTTATGTAACTTTTAGTAGGATTCAAACAGTGCAAGGCTGAACCGCAAATGCCATATTTATGTAACTTTTGGAGGAGAACACTATGACTCACCCGATTAAACACTTTTGACCAATCCAAAAAGATGGCGTCAATGCGAGGGGGATTCACAGCGTCCAAAGTAACAGCCCAATGATGATATAAAGTAGTGAGTTGGTTAATGCAAGACCTTTTTGGAAGGAAGCCATGCTGGCAGTCAGAGACTATACCGCTCTTGTACATGTGTTTAACAAGATGGCATTTTCCTGGCATTTACTGACCGTCGAGCAAACTGAAATGGGTCTGTAATTGGCAATGTTATGAGAGTCACCGGATTTATGTATGGGGATGATATTGGCAAATTTCCATTCAGTGAGAATCTTACCAATGTTTAGGGACAAATTAAAAATCAAAGTTAAAGGGTAAGCAAGACTGTTAGCAGCAATTTTGAGTAACATGGGAAAAATATCATCAAGACCTGGTAATCTGTAGGCTTGAAGAGTGTTCAGTAATTTCTTGACCTCAGAATCGTTGGTCTGAATACTGGACAGGCAGAATTTATTACAAGCATGATTACATGTAATACCGCGGGATAGGTCATTATCTTTGGTAAAATTATTTTGGAAATTGGCACTAAATTCATTAGCGATGGCACTAGGATCACTAGTGATGTAATCGCCAATACGGAGGCTAGAACTGGAGGTTTTCTTACGGTTAGAACTAACAAAAGACCAAAATTGCTTAGCAATAGCATTAGCTTCGCAATTTAGAGCTAGGTCCTGAATGTAGTTATTACAGAACTTATTAGTGAGTTGTTTCACTTGGTTACGTAAAGATCTGTATTTGGCCCAAAGATGAAACAATCCCCTTGGCTAGGAAAAAAACATAGGGCCTTTAAAGCTGCTCGCGATGTGGCGGTAATGCCACATCGCGAGCAGCTTTAAAGGCCCTATGTTTACTTCTAGCCAAGGGGATTGTTCCACTAGATATCCAAGGCCATCTTCTGTTCCCTCTTCCTCTAGCTACTGGAACAGTATCTCGAACAGCCGCAAACAAGAGATCCTTGAAATTATCCCGAACTTGATCAATGTCCAGCCCAGGTGACAAGTAAAAGTCCCAATTGATATGAGCGAGGGTGTCCGTTTTCAAAATTCTTCAAAAATTCATCATTTCATTTAATGGCTGTTTAACTTCACTGACTCCTGAATATTTCAGCCAGGCCTCCAGCCTTGGAAAAAGAACCCAGATTGTGCGGAGTTACGTAAGACTCTTTTGTTCCCGAAACCAGCACAGTGCACTGCACACTAAATACCAGCATACTAATCTAACAATGGAAATTTGGCTACAATAGGCCAACAATGCATGTACAGCATGCCTGGCCAGACTGACACACAACTCAGGGGGAGTGACGGATGAGAGGAGCAGACTAAAACCAAAAAAATATAAGAGGGGAAGAGCGAATTACTTAACATAGACTATTTTCATTACAGAATCAAACGGGCGTAAGTACTTGCGCCCGTCATTATGATTTACAGACGCATTTCTGAGACAAACAGGAGCATTTAAGCTACATGTACCTACGCCTGTTAATTTCGAGCCCTTTCATTTCAATTTTGTTTAGTTTGGTGTTGGCTTGAGCCACTTGCGTTTCCATAACCAACTGTCCTTGCAATGTAAAAAATTCAGAGAACAAGTCAAAGTGTTTTTAGAAGTCAAAATTTCACATTAATATGACTGCAACCCTATACACTGTTTTTCATAAACTACTTTACAGTAAATCTCTCTGCTTTAAAACAATTTTCAACTTTTAACTTGTTATATTATGGACACTCAAAAAAAATCATAAATGCTGTAAAATATTTTAACCTGCATCAACATGTACAAGTGTATACATGAAACCATTAAAAATGTCATTACTGGGCAAAAGCTAACTAAAAGAATTTAGTTAAAGATTTAAATTTAAGAAAATCAAAATGCACAGCATATGAAATATGCCGTGCATGTTGATTGTAAACATTGTAAAACATGTAAAAATTGAATACCTTTGAGTTGTCAAACACAGTCTCTTTCCCCCACATTGGTGCAATCCTATTAGCGGTAGAATCAAACTTTGCAAACATTTTGAAGAAAAAATGAGGAACTTTCATCTGTGCTGGGCGATAACCTTAGAAAGGAATGAAAAAGATAGACAGATGTATTAGATGCTGTTTTGGTCCGAGTGCACTCATCAGTCCATAGATTAAGGCTACACAGCCTTTTTTAAGATTCATTTTTGAAAATCACATCACTCAACATTCAGTACTGCTGAAATTTCTCTGAGCTGTTCCATTCATGTTGGCCTCATCCAGCTTTGAGGTCAACTTGTATCTCACACAAATCAACCTTTAGCAACTGAAATCCACGTACATGTATCTGCAAGCAACTGGGATAAGCACAATTTCAAGATGTCCTCAACATTACAGCAGCATCATTACCAGTTCAGTAGTAACTGACGTTTTTCATTTGCAGAAAACATTGATTGAGAAATGTATAAAGTAGACAATTATCGGTAGGAATAAATGTCTGCACTGACTAATTTATAGACCTTAGTCACAGAATAGATATACTTGCATTTTCAGAATGTACAGAATATTCTTTGCACTAGGGTGTGTGAAAAATGCAATTGGAGAATGTGAGACTTTTAGGATAATTAAATGAACAAGATGCAAACATGTGGGTCATATCTTTTAGGATACACCATTGATTTCATACAAAGTCTCCTGATGAAACATGTATAAATTAAGCTTGAAGTCTACATTGTACATTTATTTTATAAGTTTGTAGTTTGAGTTTTAGGCAAAAGGTATTAAATTGGTATGGTAAGTGTACAATTTGGTTTGTCTTCTCGTGAAGCGTGTCCATGTATAGTGTTTGATTCTTTCAGCATCTGAATCTCATTGTACCCGACAATACACAAGTGCAAGGGCATTTTCAAGAGATAACTGGCCATGCATTTGTGGCAGACAGCCTGTAAGTGCTTAATGGTGTTATGCACAGTGGTTCATAGCATGAGGCGACACTGAGAAATACGAAGGATTGGATTACCTTTAGTCTCAAATGCTCTGGCCAAGACGCAATTTTAGTATAGTTTGACTGAGAAGATATGATAATGGGGATATCATAAGATTGCTCACAGTGAGCAGTTATTTGATGACTAAATGAGGTCAGGAAAATCTCAGAAGACAGTAAGCGAGTTCACGTAGTACGACTCGATAGCCAATTGTGGGCAATAAGCCTACATGACCAGACCAGCCCCTCGATATTCAAAGAAGGATGACTCCAGGTAGGATGTGCAATTTGCGGCACGGACCAAATATACAAAGTTTCAGTTTGACCTGGCAGTTATGAGGAACTTTGTCAGCGATGGCCTCAAGAAACCTGTTTTTTTGGCAACATCACAGCTGTAGATACTTTCATACTTGCGATGACAGATCACAAACACATATATTCAGAAATAAAATATGATTATAAAAACAATGGAAAATGTTAAAAATCAGATTAGGAAAGAGGTGGAAGAAGAAGAAAACATTCTCACAATCCTTCTCATTTCAACAATCATTGGAGCAGAAACTTGAAAGGGGGATTGAGGCAACAGAAGTTTTTTACAGCGTGGAAGAACATATTTTTTCTTTTGGCCACCCATAACAAAGTAAGGCTAGGGTTTATAAATAAAGCGAAGGTCTATTTTGGCATACAGAGCACCGAATACACCAGTTGTGATATAAATCAAGATGCCTTTCAACAAGATTCAAGGGATAAGCCCGAAAGGAAGAAGTGAAAGGCAATATTTCTACAAGAAGTGGACTTAACCCCTTCACACTGGGAGACGGCAAGAGCCGCGCCAGGAGAAAAGTCTAATAACTGGGAGACGGCTGTAGCATCATACCAAACTTTATTCAGTGTACATCTGTAATTACTGGGACCAGGGACCTTTGCATTGAATGGAAATCTGGGGCAACCTGGAGAGTTGGTTGATCCCCTGATACTTGGTAAATGGGATTTTTTTCATCAGAACACCCCATTGTCTTTGATTGAATACCCTGGGTAATCTCCATGGAGCAGCGCTCGAGGCTGCGGTCAGGGCTTATGCAATGCATTCTGTGTGGGCTCAAAGCGCAATGAATACAGGCCATTGACAATGTGTGCGCACCATTGTTTACAGCCCTGCTGGACTGGGAACACGTGGGCAGCACCGCAGCACCCCAGCACCACACTCGGGATATACACGGGCCATTCGTTATTTGTTTCGTCGAAAAGCAGCATTTTCTGAAGTGCTGGGTGTACATTTGCTTGGCTGCTTCCTGGCCATTCAGTTGCATTACACAATGTCTTTAAGTGAAGAGAAAACTTTGACAGCAACAGCAACTGACACATCGTTATGAGGAGAACACAAATATGTGATTGTCTCCTCTTGAACAAGCAAAGGATGGCCGGCAGTTGGGCTACTGCAATGCCATCCAGAGCACAGTCAGTCCATGAGAATGGGTCCCTCTGCAAAACATCACTGAGATAACAGGTGTGAATGTGGAATGGGTTTTCCAACCAGCAGCTTTACAAATGTCTATCACAGGAACCCCTTTGAAATGGGCCCATGAGGATGACGTGCCACATCATGGGTAAGAATATGCCTTAGACTTTGGTCATCAGAGTCAGAAGGCCAATCCACGTTACCAAATTACAGCAAAACGACCCACCTAGCAATTGTATCCCTGGAAGCTGGACGATGAGGTTGGGTAGAAGTGATGAATAGATATGTAATTGGCCCCTGAATGTCCTTCGTCCTATCAAGGTACCATTTCAGCATGCGAACAGGACACCAAAGTTTATCCGATGATGATGATGCTAAGGACTGGATTGCTGAGATGAAGATATCCGGGGGATGGAAGGACGGAGTTTGATTCTTAGTAAGGAAGCCTAACTCCGGAACAAGACATACCCCCAAAGGCTTGAATGTGACCCTCGGCTATGGAGAAAGCCTTAATTTTGCAACCCCAACGAGAAGTCACCACAGCCAGTATGAATGCCAGTTGATGCTGAGGTGCAGGAGGGAGGCACGGCCTGCTGGCTCAAAGGGGGGTTGAGACAGAAGTCGGAGGACATAGCCAAGACATCACGCAGGAACAAGATGCTGCAGGGGAGGCCGTTCAATAAATGTTCCACGTAAGAGGTGGTGGATCGCTGTGTTGCTAGATATCGACAAGCCATCAGCGAAGCTGCTGTGCACCGCCGTGATCGCGGAGTGTTAATTTCGAATTGTGGAGACAAGGAGGCCAGAGTGGAAAAGATGAACAAAAAAATCGGTCACGACTCAAAGAGGTGCAACGGTTGGATCCACCATTGCGCCACGAATCAAAATAATGTAACCAGCTGTCATAAATCTTTCTTGTGGACTCTCGTCGACCCTTGGCAGCCAAGGCGGCAGTGTCTTGAGAAAGGCCTCCTGCTCAAAGGATCACTTGACAACACCCAACATGTTAAGTGTAGGTGGAGTGGGGTCTGGATGCAGTAGACGAGACCTGGGTTGAAACAGCAAATCCGGACGTGGAGGCAGTAGAAGGAGAATATCGACCAGAAGCCTGATTTATTATTAAATTTCTAATATTTAAATATTCCGGTAAATTCGGTTGGGTACAGTATTCTTCAAATCATATACTGATGTAGTCATCGTCAACATCGTATTTTGTTGAATACCGATGTATCGCTTTTTTCATAGTGACATCATCAAAATGTCAAATGTTGGCATGGATTTTACTCTTTCGTTGCTTAAAGAAGGCGTGACACCTGATCTACGTGGGGACATATTAAGTCATGAACCCCAAACATGACAGGTGATGAAGTCAATGACAACATCAGACCCTTACAGATCCCACATGGCGTCTGCCGATGAATGCGAGAGTGGTTTGGAGTGTATATCATACAGTACACCATTCTAGTCACAGTTACAAAAAGTGAAATTCAGTTTTTGCGCCAAAATGTCCAGGATAGTGCAACAGATGTCATCAATAGTGGTCCTGCACTGTCTTTCTTAAATTTTGTATACAGAATATCTGATATGTGCAATCAATTATTGTTACATTAGATATTATCAAAGAATTACATTTTTAGAGTGGCAATGCATATTTATGATTATGCAAATAAGGGTGGAGTTTGCAGACCGATGTCTCTTGAGAATACACTCTTTAAGGCCCTTTATCTCCTTAAGTAGATTATCCGATCGGGTTTAAAATCTTGCAGATATATTCAAAAGAGAGGGCTTTCAAGGAATATTGACCGGATGTGATGATGAAGTCATGAGGAGAAAAATCACCTGACGTTAAAGGTGCACTTTCTCTACAAGGAACTTTGGCAATTATTTTCAGTCCGATCAATTTCAAACGTGGTATAGTAATTAAACATCATCAGATGATGAGCCTCGAAACTTTTTGTATTGTGACCTCATCAGGAGTCACGTGACCGCAATTCAAAGTTCATTCTTTAAAGTATAATAACTAGTAAACTATTTGACCAATTTAACTCAAATTTGGTGTGCACATGGTCAGGGACGTGTTGTAGATGAAAATTGATATCTTGACCTCATGTGACCTGTACTTCTGGTTTGACCGGAAGTTGTATTTTAACACACAAATCATCATATCTCATGAACTATACGTTCAATGGCAGTGATAATTTGTTTTACACATGCCACTTTGGCAATTATTTGTAATCCAATTAATTGCGAACTTATGATACTCGTTGACAGTCATCAAAAGACAATTAAAAAACATTTTGGGAACAGCTATGTGTTTGTTCACAAACACCACCTCTAGTTTATTACTGATTTGCTGAAACTGAAAGAAAATTCTGAAAAATAATTTGATAATAGGACTCTTGGGTATAGATGTAATTAACAAAGACGAAAAAAAAGATTTTTTTTTCGTTCTCATAGCGATTCTCAGCCAAAGTTCAGGACTACTCTCATTAACATTGATAATATTGTGTAGCAGAAAAACGTGTACAAAACCTATGGGGAAAACTGCAGCTTTACATCATGTGACCCTGGTGAAGTTATTTTGACGATTCTTTTTTGGAGGAAGCCTTTCTTCATTAGGGAATTCATGAGTACATTGAAGGAAATAATTCAGATTTACCAACGTGCTGAAGATAAGCTCTTGAAATACGTGTACAAAACCCGTGGGGAAAGATTAAATATCCAAAAATCAATTTAAAATTTTGTGATGACATCATCATAACGTCATATAATAAGCATAATTCTTTCATCAGGGTCTTTGTTGTCTGTAACTTTGAAGTTGATCAAACCTTTCAAACTAACCCAAATGCTGACTTGAAAACGTGTACAAAGTCAATGGGCTGAAATAAATATTGAAAATTCAAATCACATGATGACGTCATTTACTTACAATAATTTTTCTTTCAGGGTCTTTATTGGCTGTCAGTTTGATAACGATCAAACATCGCAAAGGTTTCAAAACTGTGCCATGAAAACATGTACAAAGTCAGTGGGCTATAAACTCGTTTGCAGAAACACTGCTCCTTTAAGTTGAAGTCATATGATTTGCGCTCAAACTGAACAATTTTTATGAAATATTATTTCATATTTGGACTCTTAGGCAGATTTCAAATCAAATAACAGCGTAAAGTACCCGATTTCTCTCTCGTTCTTATAGTAATGTTGAGCTGAAATTAAAGACTACTTGTTCATTTGTGTTAAGTAGAAAAACGTGTACAAAACCTAAGGGAAAAATTAAATATTCAAAAATGAATATAAAATAAGGTGATGATGTCATCATGATGTCATCCCTTTGCAATAAATCTTGCATCAGGGTCTTTGTTGGCTATCACTTTGGGAACGATCAAACATTACAAAGTTACCAAAAATGTGGCTCGAAAACGTGTACAAAGTCAACGGGCTAGAAACACGTACGCAGGAAAACTGCTCTTTTAATTTCACGTGATTTTTGTCTGAACTGGAAAAAACTTATGAAATATTATTTGATATTTGGACTCTTGGGTATATTTGCAATTGAACGGAAGGGAAAATTTAGTCTGATTTCTCTTTCGTTCTGGTAGTAATTCTCAGTCGAAGTTGAGGACTGCTCACGCATTATGCTGGACAATGTGTGTACAAACCCTATGTTGTGCAACAACGCCATCTATGGTTCAATATACGACAGTTTGTTGAAAATTGAAACCCCAGGCAGGTGTAACCGTAATTCTGAAATAGTGCCCTCATAGCCTGGTATATGACAGTCCGAAAACTGCATGCAACTTTTCCATTTGAAACAACCAACAAAAAGGAATACCAGAGTCTGCCTTCTTTAACCGTGTTCGCTCGAGTGTGGGCCAAGAATAATAGTTGAAAAGTGGGCCCAGGATCTCAATTTTTACGGTGGGTCTTTTACGCGTCCCGGCGTGAAGGGGTTATGGCTCAGATTTAATGTTAACTTTCTGAAATTTGTTGCACTCCTGCCAAAGAAAATGGCTAGTCAATGTCCATCATTAACATATCGTGATCAGAGACTGTTACATGCAAGACCTACTTTGTGACTTCACTGTACATTTACATGTGATTTCATACACGAGGAGTGGCACATGAATTGTCCGCCGGTTAATCGTAGCAAGTTTTTGGCGATCGTGTGCTGGTGGGAAATCAAGGAGTGGGGTGTGCAGTATTTATCGTCTGGATTTTTTATTCAATTTTCACTACAGAAATGTTTTAAAATGTTGGAAACATTGCAGAGTATTTCCAAACAATATTGTTCTGATTTTTGTTTCTTTTCTTTCTTTTTTTCTTTTTGATGTGGTTGGGCAAATGGTTTCCGTGCGTAATTTAAAACTTGCTCTCCTATTTCATCCTTACGAAAGTATGAAACGGAATTTGAATTTCTGAAGCAGAATTTGGGATTTGGCAAAACGGAAAATACCCATTTTTGAAATGGAAAATCATTGGCTCTACATCTATTATGACAAGAAAGATGAAGGTATAGATATCCTTTGTTACAAGCGTTTCTGTGAGAAGGTGGCAAAAAGCGGCATATTTGTGGAGCCTAAGACACTGCCGCTAACATCTGCTGCTATACAGTATCGTAGTCTCCAAGTATACTTCCAGATTCAGACTTGGACAGCTGGGCAATTCAAACCAGAGGAATGGGGATGGAAGGTCACTACTGGCCAGTTACTTCCGCTACAGACACATCTCCCTCCTGCAGCAGACGTTGATCAAGATTTTCAGGTGTAACTGCAAGACTGGCTGCAACACCTACTAATGCACTTGCAAGAAGATTGGCATTGACTGTACATGGATGTGTGTAGTGTGTAATGGTGTAAGTTGTGCTAATTCATCTCAGATGGAAATTGATGACGGCAGTGCTTCTGAATGATTTGACAACTAAATGAATGAACGCTTCAGTCTTTCAGTTATTGCTTATTGCTGTTTGTTTGAAATGAAAAAGTTGCATTTTAATGACTTTAATGTTTACTTAAATTTGTTGTATCAGGCAAACTGATGGGAATTTTCTGACAGTTTTTATTGTCTCTAATTGAAGACAACATACATATATATTTAGGATGGAACTTTTATAAAAAATTCTGGAGATATCTTTATTATTTTAACATCTTTCAGCATGGGCTTGGGTGATAGTACCTATCTATTTGTACATATGTCAAACAGTAATAACCATTAAACCATCACTGCAGAAACAACTTTAATACAGCATTTTTATAATAGTGTTAACCTAATATACATTCATCATGTTCACTGCCCTGAAATCTTTGCTTTGAATTGTATTTCATTTCCATCTAGTACTATGATACTAAGTCGGGGCAAAAATGTGAATTTTCTCTGAAAAGTGGGAGGTGATTTGCATAATATGCAAATTTTATGCACAATATTAACTTCAAAGTGCACCTATCATTTTCACTGACCATGGAAATAAGGGTGTGGAAACTTGATTTGTTTGAACTGGGTACTCAGATGTGAAGTTACAATGGAAATAGGTATTCCTTTTAAAGGAGGAAACTAATTTGCATATTATGGAAATTAGACTATTTTCCCATGCCAGGATTTTTAGGACTTTTAGTATGGTGTTTTGGGGTTCATTGTGAAATGCCCTACGGTGAAATAAATTCTTTTACAATTAGTTGTAGGTTCCCCCCAAAATTTGCCAGATTTACTTGACTACTTTTCAATGATCCCATGTATTAAAGGAGTTAAAAGGCATAAGTATAGCATTTTGATTGCAGTGGTAAATTCCATTGGACAGAAAAAAAAAATTCGTCTTGGCGATTCACGATTATCTCCACCACACATGATTGGATTTAGTTTTAACTTTTCAAGAGCTTCAATTGGATGCCTCCTCAAAATACCTGACAATTCTTTTAGGAGAAAATTTATGTTAATACTTTAGGGTCGTGTTTCTCTTTTTTGTGTAGAATGTGTACAATGACAGAAACTATCAGTCCATTTGTCTTGGCTACAGATAAGCTGTGGGAATAGGCTTATTCAAAGCAGATAAGAGTTTGGAACTTGTGTAACCATTTGGATGTTAATATGACCATTATTACTAGTAAAAGCAAATTATTTTCCAACACTGCATTTCAAGCCTGTCTTTAAAAAAATACTAAAATCAAATGAACATTATATACCTTGGTCATGGAATTCTTCATTTAGTACTTGTGACATGTCACTCATCCAAATATTGCCTGATGTGACAATGAACCGCTGACCTGCAGTACAGAATAAAACAAAAACTTCCATTTCTTTGAACTAGTTATTCAGATACCAAACTGTGTAAATATTTGTCCTTGGTTGAATTTTATAAAAAAATGAATGTTTGAGTGCAATGGTAAGATCAAGAGCTACTACATTCATTTGCAACAGAACATAGGGCTTTTCCGCATATCTAAATTTGACAAGGGGTCTTTTGTTTGGTGGGGCTCGGACTGGCGTGCTCTCCGTGATCCCGAGGGATGTCCGCAGCGCAGAACAGTTGGTCAATTTCGCGATACTGCCTAACCCAGTTCTCCACTTGAGTCCGGCACGCTGTCCCGAGGACGGCCAGAATATCCTGGCTGAAATGTCGAGTTAACACTCATTGGTTCTTCTAAGAACCACACCTCTTCCAAAGAGATTGATTCCATGGTGTACCCGCAAACCTTCATGTTATGTAACTTGCACCATGCAAAGTTTCAAATCTTCCTTACCTGGTGCTTCAGGATGTGTCATGGCAGCAATGTGACTTGCTGCAACATCTCGGACATCTGCCACGCTGAAGTTCATTTTGGGAATAAGGGGTGGGTCCCTACACATCAGTCTTTTTACTACCTCCATACTGGTACAGCTGGTGCCAGAAATGACTGGACCCATGACATATCCTGGATTAATCACAGCCAGCTCAAAAGTTGGATCACCTGCAAATAAACAATAACTACAGTGTAAAAAATTCAGAGACACAAACACATATGAAATGCATTTAAATAGTCAATTCTGACACAACCTAGTTTCCATATGGTTATTCAACACTTACAGCTTACAAGATGTCAAGATACAGAGGAGTCAATGAAAAAGACAGTATGTGATGTCATGTGACGAAATAGAGACATAAATGACATCCAGAAAATTTGGGGATTTATTATTTTTTTGGGGGGGAGGGACAATTTTTGTGTGTGTGAGGTGCTCTTTTAGGGGATTATTGTTTAATTGGTATTTTGACTCGGGGTATTTCTTCTTCTTCTTATTCTTACTTTTATAGGTTTATTTATTTCACATTAGGTGGCCAACTGCAGCCAAAAAGGCTACATTGCTGCAACAGTAACATTACAATTAAAAGTCCAAAAAACAAATAGGAGATTTAATAAAAAAAAAAATGAAAATGATGCTAAAACTTATTGTAAAACCCATATAAAACGAAATAAATGTACCTAAAAACACACACAAATAAATATAAATATAGACACACACAAAAAACACGAACACGACACAAATATTACACTAATACTGAATCAAAGGACGGGGAGAGGGTGTTGGGGACATGAGAAGGGAAGGGGGTGGAAAAAGGGAGGGGAAGTGACAGGGAGGGGTAGGGGAAATCAATGCCAACAGAGAGGTAATGTATGACAGCGGGCTGTATTTGTACCGATTAGTTGTGCACCTGACCATTGACAGACTAGCAAGCCATCTAGCAAGGCAACAGCATATTGTACATACACATGTACATTGTAAGTAGAGCTTATCTGTCTGTTTGCCAACAGGACAGATGGCTTTTTCGCATTCTTTTATACATTTGAACGACTACGGCATCATCACATCAAGTCATTTTGCGTATATAACACCCCTCTTTTAAGTTATCTACAAAGTTTCAACCTGATAGAACATGTACTTCAGGAGATATTGATTTTAATGTCACGTGACTTGTCTCCTGATTTCATCACCATCACATCACGTCAAAAATCCTCTAAAGCACTCCCTTTTCAAGATATCTGGAAGATTTGAACCCGATCGGCCATCTACTTTGGGAGATATACGGCTTTAAAGAGTTCAACTTTAATGTTACATGACTTGTCTCTTCATGATGTCATCATCACATAAGGTCAATTTTCCTCTAAAGCACTCTCTATTCAAGATATCTGCAAGATTTGAACCCAATCGGACATGTACTTCAGGAGATACAGGGCCTTAAAGAGTGTATTCTCCGTTCCTGTTAGTCTGCAAACCCCGCCTTATTTGCATAATCACAAGTATGCATTGTCACTCTAAAAAACCGAAATTCTTTAATAATATCTAACATTACAGTAATTGATTGCACATTTCACATTTTCTGTGTACAAAATTTAAGAAAAAAATTGCAGGACAACACTAGACGACATCTGTTGCACTATCCTGAACATTTTGGCGCAAAAATGAATTTCACTTTGGATAACTGTGACTAGAAGTTGTACTGTATGATATACACTTCAAAAGTACACAAATGATATGGTCATTGTGCGTAGTACGATGCAAAGTACGAAGTACGATGTACGGTACATCGAGTCAATTCCATATCACACGCCAGAGTGGGCCGAGTGCCGTTTTGGGCGCTAAATTTGCACAAACTATAGACTGATACCAAACTACGGGCATTCGATACATGAATCATAAAGTAAGAGTACTCCAGACAAGTGCTTTTATTCTTTATTCACAAAATTCCCTGAAGTTGAAAATATTGTAAAAATAATGTACAGATTGTAAAATCATGATTGAAGAACAAAATTGTAAAAATTACGCTTAAATAAAATAAATGTTGGCATCTCATGTGTGAAACCTTAGCACACGTATTGCACCCTCTGGCAAAGTATGTACTTGTAGTGGCTCTATGGGAAAGACGAGCACTCTTAAAGTTACATGTGTGCTCTGTCTTGGCATGGGTCCAATTTATGCTGACACAAATTTCATGCATTAGCCTAAATTAACAAACCAATTGACGGTATTTCAGCAAACCAAGATAAAGAACCAGAAGATAGAAGTCTGTAACAAACACACAAATGCTATGTACCTGTCCATGTGCTTACCTCTGGATTTTAATTCCTCCACGAAACTCCATGCTGCTTTTTCTGCCAGCATCTTACTTTTGGAATAGGGATCCAAAACATCAACATCAGGCCAATCAGATTCACATGCTGCCTTCTCTGAAACCTTGCTGAAATCTAATACAAGCAAACATAAACAGATCAATAATTTTTACTAGGTATGTACTTTTTGAAATTTTACAATGGGTAGGCCATATGGTGTACATGTATGCAGGGCCATGTTCCATCGAGGCCCTGCATAGAGTAAATGTTATAAATTATAGTAGGAAGTAAAATTCACAGGCTAAAAGCATCAGTTGATGAAATAGACTAAGAATAAAGTACATGATTTTACATTCTAATTTGACTACATCCAGGGGTTTCAAATGCTCAGTTATTGAGGCAAATTATTTTACACAGTCACTCTGCTCAGAGTGAAATTTGTGGCATATTCTTTGGGCAACAGGGACTTAAGCCTTAAAAGAGCTGCAATCATTCAGACCATCTCATCCCCTGGGGGATGGGGGAAATGAATTTTGTCACCTAAGAACACAGCTGTACCATACTTTATTTTCCTAAAATTGTGTGCATGTCATTGAAAACTCATTTTCAATACAAATGTGAAGTTTAACTTCATCTCTTGTTGCTGTGGAACCCCATTTCGAGCAGAGCTGGGGGGTCCTAAATGGGACAAAAGAGCTGGTCCATGTAACAAACGACAGTACTCGGAACAAAAGACCTGCTGCTGGGAATTGCCATCATTTTTCATGCATTTTTCAAAGGTAATCCATCACTATTTTTAAGCAATATACCATTTTGGGCATAGCGCGCCTGCGGATTTGCACCACGGACAAAAGTGTTCCAGGGCCCCATTAATGAGCGACACAGCACTGCTGCATGCTAATGCAGCCGCGTTTCAAAAGACACCACTTGCATTCACAGGGGACAAAGGAAACTATGCAACACCTCATAATTCTGGGCTTTCTTTACAGGGCGGCGCGCCTGGCTGAAATATTCAGGAGTCAATGAAGGTTACCTGTCAGGTTAGAGTAGCCACCAAACAGTCATTTGTGTAGGTGTAAATGTCCATTAAATGAAATGCTGATTTTTTGAAGAATTTTGAAAACTGAAAACCTTGAAAATCACCCGTATGTGCACCGCACTTTTAAACGCACCCGGCAGCATGTGGTTAAATACAGTCTGTAATTTTGTTACAATCATGTCTCAAAAAATTAATTACATCTTTTAGGAATATGAAATCATCAAACTAAACATTTCTAAACCACACTTCGATTCCATTCACTGCACCCAGAAATCAAACTGTGTTGATATCTGTTTTCATTGTTCCATAGAAATTCCCTTCTGTGGTACAGATACCATAGCTTGGGACCAGTGGAGCTTTGCTTGACTGTGGGGCTGCAATGATGGCATCATTGTCATTTGACCAAAAATAGTGCAGCAAAAGGTTTTCCATGCCACAATATGTGGTTGCCAAGAGACTACTTTCGTGAAATTCAATTGTCAGATACAGCCATCTTCCTCTTCAAGCCTCCAGTTATTCAATTTCAAGTTGAAGTACTGTGTATCTTAATGAAGGTTTCAATGTACTTTATTTCAACAAGGTCTGCATCAGTGTACTGTATATGTTTAAAGAACACTCACTTTAACGTTAATGACTTTTATTCACTTAACATCTATTTCCACATCACAGAATGGAATCTACATATATATTTTTCTGTTACGCATTTCAACTGCCTCTAAGAGTCTGGAATCACCTTGAAATAAGCTTATAGAATGTGATTTTTGCATGAAAAATAAATGCTCTCCCTTATTTTTCACATGTTACATCTAAAAAAAAAAAGAAATAGACCAATTAATTTTGGATTTTTGCCCTGCCCAACATGTATTGTAACAACGTATAGTCAGCGTTTACCCCCGAAGGCTTGTGAGAAAAAAATACCACAAGCGTACTCAAGTGAGACCTGAAACCATGACTTCCTGCTTTATATGCAGACGTCTTAACCACTCGACCACTGAGCTTGCCAGTGTCAGCTGGCTGGTTGGAGTCAGATGCAGCAGTGAACAACTATTTCCAATACCTCTGACTTTAACCAGCCAGCCGACACCACAAGAGCAGTGGCTGAGTGGTTAAGACATCTGCAATGGGTTCGAGTCCCACTTG
>NW_019091377.1:1889468-1922245 GCF_001949145.1 Acanthaster planci | reverse complement strand
CCGGAGTCCCCGGCTGGTAGTGGTTAATGGGGTGAAGGACATCTGAAGACCAGTCTCACAGCCTTTTTACATCCGCCAAACTTGCCTGACTTCCGCAGACAAGTTTGCAAGCCATACTGATGAATAGTCGTCTTCCACTGTAGGCGCTGGTAGTAGGCAGACCACCAAAGGACTTCAGAGCATGGGAACTGGGGGTGAATGTCTGCCGCCCAGACTCAGCTAGCAGGAGAGTAGGCTTACTCGCCTTGAGTGCAGCGCCACTCTGCACTAACAGTGACTGCAATGTGATATGGTGGTGGCAGGGGGATCTGAGCATTTGCCCAGTGCCTGAAAGTGAGGCTGTGGGCCATGCTGTGCTGTAGACTCGCCTGTGGCGGAAGGAGTGGAGCACGGCAAACCCACTGTGGAGCCTGTTGCCTGCTTGGAGAGAGTAGACTGGCCCAATTTCCGAGCGGAAAAAGCGAAGCGAGCAGAAGCTGGTCAGGAATAGTGTTGTGGCACAGTACGTTCAACCCGATCTGTAGACATGCAGAGTGAATGCCAGTGATCAGGGGCAGTGCTGCTGCACAGCACTCTCAACCCAATCAGTAGGTACAGTATACGGAGTAGCCGTCAGTGATCAAGGGCAGTGTTGTGGTGGTTACATGCTCAACCCGATCAGCAGGTAGATGGAGTGGCCGTCAGTGATCAAGGGCAGTGTTGTGGTGGTTACATGCTCAACCCGATCAGCAGGTAGATGGAGTGGCCGTCAGTGATCAAGGGCAGTGTTGTGGTGGTTACATGCTCAACCCGATCAATCCAAGCAGTGGACGTCAGTAATCAAGGGTACTGTTGCAGTACAGCACGCTCAGCCCAATCGGTAGGTAGATGCAGTAGTCATCAGTGATTAAGGGTAATGTTGCGGCATAGCACGCTCAACTTGATCAATTCAGATAAAGGTCTGGGGTAATGTTGCGGCATAGCATGCTCAACTCCGGCCTAGGTTCTCGGATAATGCACAAAGAAGCGGGGCAGTCCGCAAGGCCCCGCTCCACGGCCAGACCCATACAGCGGAACGCGATGGGCCGTTATTGTTAAAATGCAAGCACCACATCGAGAACAAAAGGCTACCTGTCGGCCCCGTTCAACGGCCATACACAACACAATACAACAGTAGGTCACACCCAAACCTGTAGATGAAGCATGGAAAAAGAGGCAGAAAAAGAGGCAGAAAATAGCGGCAAAAATACAAAATACAATAATAGGCGCTCTTACCGATAGATTAGAAATCACTCTATATTCATAGTTCGAAATCAAGTTCACAAACGCAAAGGGTTACAGAACTAAAAACTCTGAAAGGGCCATAAAGACATGTCCATAAACAATAGGCGCTGAGAAAAAAGGACAAACATGGTAGTGGGACTGCAGTGCATTGTGAAGGGTCAAAGGGCAGTATGTATAATCAAGTCTTTTCAGAGAATTATGATATGCACATGGGAAATTTGCATATGTAAGCTGGGCAAAGGCATGTGAATGCAGGAGACTTGGAAAATTTTTTCACACTTCTTCTCTTCCCAGGGAATTCATTTTCATTTCACAAATTGTGAAAAACTGTGCCACAAGTGGGAAAAAATATTCACACCTTTTCACACAAGTGGGAAAATATTTTCACAGACACAAGGCAACTTGCCCTTTCAAAAGATCTGGCCCTCTCTGCAACCAGGACTCCAATGTTAATGTACATGTATACCCCAGGGAAGGCGTCCTTATCTACATGTACTATCAATTACGCCATTCATTAACACACTGCAAGTGGCCAGTCCGACCTTCTGCCAGATTTGCTTTTCCAGAACTGCTACACGCCACCAACGTGTGGACTATCTTATTTCATGCATATACACAATAGAACATTATACATGGTGTGTATGTGCCATGGTTTGACTTAATACATACATGTACTATACCTTTACTGCACAGCAATGCACAGTCCATTGAGTATGTGTCCACGATACTGGCCTGACCTAAAGGCGATATATTTCTATGTATCTTGCTGGAGAAACTCGACTATAAAAATTTGATAATCATGGCTTTAAAGGATTATTTTAAAGGAAGTTCCCATTGAGTTTTAAATGTAGTCTCCTCTCACAGAAAAGCATATTGACTGAATGGAATGAATTGAAAAAAGACACAAAATGCTAGCAGGCAACCGAGTGGAGGCCTTTTCTGTAAGTTGGTGCACAGATTTTAAAGAAAAAATTTTGAGGACAGAGAAAAGTATTTTTTGTATCGGAAATTGTTCTTCAGTGGATCTCAGATTTTTTTTAATAAAAAGCATTTTTTTTTCATTTTCGAATCTGAAAGGTCAACTGATATGAGTCTTTCCCTTAACCCACAACCAATCATGCTGACCCTGGTTCCTCGTTATGTACAGCATCCGGGAGCACTTGTAAAGTCCAGCACCCAACAGACGGAAGTATCGCCTACTGACGAGTTGAACTTGAAGTATTCCTCCCGATGATCATCATGTGAGCAAAGCAGGGTTATGTTGAACCTACAGATAACTGGCTGCAGACTTAAAGCTTAGGCCTCTGATAATGCACGTCGGCAAGAATGAAAATGAACTAAAATATAGGCCTTTTAAAACAAAATCAACTGTTTTGATTCTGGACTTTACAAGGTGTCCGTGGGCGATTACACAGCAGCTCAAATGTTAATAAAATAAAAACAAATAAGCTACCAAAATTTCTTAATATCGTTTGTGTCCAACAAAGTGTGAAAACTCACAAAGGCAATTAATGTGTATGAAATAGACGGTGGGAATGTTTTCTTCCTCCATAAATGGACAAAACATCGATATGGTTGCATAAAAGACATTCTGGAGTATCTCCATAGAGATCATTTTGTTGAAGAAGCATTCTGACAGCGGAATTTAGTGCATACCTTTATCTACCTTCTCAATTATGGAGCAGAACTCTGACGGCGAGGTTTAGTGCACACTTTGATCCCTTCTCCCAATAAGAGGACAGAATTCAGACAACAAAGTTTAGAGTATACTATGATCCGCCCTCCCTAAAAAGGGGCAACTGACAAGAAGTTCAGTGCATACTATGATCCGCCCTCCCAATAAGGGGGCAGAATTCCAACAACAAAGTTTAGTGCATATTATGATCTGCCCTCCCAATAATGGGGCAGAATTTTGACTATGATCCACCCTCCCAATAGGGGGGGCAGAATTCCAACAACGAAGTTCAGTGTATACTATGATCCACCCTCCCAATAGGGGGGGGGCAGAATTCCAACAACGAAGTTCAGTGTATACTATGATCCACCCTCCCAATAGGGGGGGCAGAATTCCAACAACGAAGTTCAGTGTATACTATGATCCACCCTCCCAATAGGGGGGGGGCAGAATTCCAACAACGAAGTTCAGTGTATACTATGATCCACCCTCCCAGTAACATGGCAAAATTCCAACAACGAAGTTACTGTACTTTGATCCTTCATTCACACCCAATGTATTTGTTAATGTCAGCGACATCTACATCTGCGAGAAAATATAGTCCGACTTTGATTTCGTGCTCAATGACCTACATGTATGTCAGTTATATTCATTGAGATTTTACATGTACGAATGATTAAAGTTAGAATGTGAACACAGACAAGCACCAATTTTTTGTATACTTCAGTTTCATTTTATGATATATCCCGTGAAACACCTTCTATGGCATAGTATTATTCATGCACTTGCAACGCGGCTTACACGCATGCGTGCCGAGTAAGTTGTGGCCCACACAAACGACTCCACAACTCAAAGATTTAAAATAACTCAGACGTTCGAGCACCGATTTGAGCAATCAAAACGGGAAAATGTGGTTTCATAACTGGTCAAAATGGAATGCTACACTAGTTTTGAGCATACAGTTATAATTTGAAACTGGACGTGTGTTGAGAAAACTTTTGGCAAAGCCCAATCGCCGCCTGGTCAAGCCAAAGTCAAACCCCGTCTGCGGTTTAGTGCCAAGCTTGTAACAAAATCCCAAGGGCGATAACAGTAGCTCATAAAACATCCTCAAAATCCTGGTTTTACCTGCCAGACAACCTGAGTTCAGGCTGCTGAACTTGGGTCTTCTGGTAAATGAGAATTCACGGCATAGGATATAAAGTAGCTGTTAGAAAGCCTGAGATCACACCCTGGAGTGTAGCAAAAATATCCATTTTTGGAGGTACTGGTACACTTTTGCCCCGAAGCTTTGGGGATACAATATTTTTATTTTGGGGCATAGACCGCTCCAGTGTGGTAAAGCCTCATATATGTGCAGCTGAATTTATCTTTTTGACAATGTAATTTGAACTTTGTTTGGGGGCTCTTTGACAGAATTTAGGCAGGCCTTCAGTCAACCTGAGTTGCCACCCAGGCCTACCAGTACCAGAGGATATCAGGTGGTTACCAAGAACTGAACACTCCCACCAAAGCACCAAGTCTTGAATGCCAAGAGAGACCAGGATCGTCAAGGGAGACCAAGACCATCAAGGGATACCAGTATCAAATTGGAGGACTGGGAATGTCAAAACTGAGATATCTCCAATGAAGACTGTTGCCATTTTGGATCTGGCCACCAGTGGAAGTGACACCGCAAGTGCATGTGCCTTCAATACAGACTCTTGCATCCTGCACTGAGATCTCGCATTTGTGCCATCAGCCCCGAGGTTCATGAAACTGGGCCCTTTACGTATTTTATATCACTGGCACCTTTACGATTTCATTTGCATTTATTAGCCCAGTACTGACTACTCCGTGCATAAACATATATGTAATTTAAAGTATACATGTATGTACATACAGTATACATACCGTACCTTATCCAACTTTCTTGATTCATCAAATCAGCCTCCACAAGCTCCAATGGGGACCTGGAGTTCCCGCACATGCTCTTCAAATGCTTCACTTTAGTCTCATTGGAGAGACTTCTGACAGTTCCCCTTACATTATATTCAGTCTGAAGAAGCTGCTGAACAACATGAGATGCAACAAAGCCTGAAGCACCGGTAACCAACACTCCTGAAAACAAATTACACACACATACATGTAAACACATTCCGAAATTTGTACCCTAGTGGAGTCATGGCTTTGTTCCCCAGTACTAATTTGGTCATGTGTGAAACAATGTTTTCAAAATGCTCCCATTTCAACATGAATCACTCTCCTGGACTGAAATTTTAACCGAATGTCCCTTATATGAAACACACAGACAGATTCTTAAAAATTTAAAATTTCTCCTTTTTAGGCAATTTCCAAATATCAGTTTTGTGAAATCCTTGTGGAGACCTATTCACCTTTAGAAATTCCTTGTGGGGACCTACATGTATTCAACCCATTCTTCTGGGTCTCCACAAGGCACCATATTTTGGCACACGTGTGAATCTCCTACAGAGAGATCAAAAAAACTTTTCATCTCTTTTCCAAGCTTAGCTATTTTCGTGATATTGTGTCACATTCTGCATTGTCTGGCACAGATTGCATTTAACTGTGATTTGCAATTAATGTACATGTACGTGTACAAAAACAAGTCAGAGAGGCATGTGACTCTTGCCAACAACGGTCAAACAACTTTCAAAGTGGGGGGAGAGACCATCAGGCATCAGCCACTGAAGAACTTGCCAAAGTGGACGGGGATGGACAGTGGCATATCCAGTAGAGATTGTCAATCCCCCTCCCCAAGACATATTTTTGAGCCAGGCTTTTGATACTATCATGCTGAATAAGCCCAAAGCCGGGCATACATTTGCTTTTGAATTGCCCCCCAAACCAAAAGGTGGAAATGCTGCAAAGTGAGGGGAGGGCATTACACCAAAGTAGAAATAGTGCCCCCTCACCGGTGACTCTCACATGTACATGGTACATGTAGATGTACACATGCACATACCAGTATGGAGATGACAGAATATCTGCACGCATAGTAAGTTGAAAGTCCAAAATATGGAGGGCCTGACATTTTGATCCTAGCAGAATCTTTCTCAAAGGCAAAATGACAAGTGGACATGACAAACAAGCAAGCAGGGAATCAAGCAAGCATGGATGAATGCAAGAGGACAAAAGGAAAGGTCAAGAAAGCTGCAGGCTGGATAAAGGGGTCTGCATGAAAGGCCTGGTTGAACAACAAAGGAATGTATGGTAGGAAGAGATCAAAGAAAAAATACAAAGGATGGAACTGGACCCCAAGTGGGAGGGGGTATAATCTGCAGACAAAAGAGAGGGAAAGAAAAGAGTGTTAATAGTAGTTTCCCTCTTGGATGTTCAGGCCATGGGGTTGTATGGTGAAGAGGCGTTTGATCCAAAGCTGCTCCCGGTTGAAGCGAACAGCATCTTTACGGAACCCAACAGTGCGTTCCCACTTGAATTGGGAAAAGGTAGATCTTGATCCGGCATTTTGGTGTGATCATTATCTTACCACAACGAAACCGCAAGTCACGTTCCCACTCACGCTTGATCCATCTTTTCGGACGGAAATGTCGAGCCCGAAAGGTCACTTAGTTCAGTATTGCACATGTGCTAGCTTGCCGAGTGCGCGTGATCTGTGGCAGTGTTGCATGCTGGGGAGGCATGCGTGTGACCCTTGTAGCATTTTGGGCGTGGAGTTCTACCGACGTGACAACCTTAAATCAGACCAAATGTTCAGTCTTGTAAATTGTCTCTTCAAACTTTGTTTCTGTTTTTGATACTCTGTTACACAATGTGGGCTATACACTAACACGGAATTAGTTTTGATGGAAAGCAAGTGAAATTACACAAATGAAAAAGGTTAAGAAACGGACGAAAGTGCAACGAAAATTGTGAAAGGGCTTGGTTCACATCGCGGCATGCATGCATCGCGCACGTGTGGTGACACATTTTGCTAGCCCGTAGTTCAGCAGTTATTTATTGTGCATGCTGTGCACGTTAAAAATTTCACATGAGCTACGAGCCAAAAAACATTTCTTTGTTCATTAGACTGCAAAAGTTTTGCGCCACTCGTACATGGAAGGCGCATGTTGACAGGTCAAATTGCCGGATCAGATCCATCTTTTGCATTCCCATCTGATCATGATCCGCCATTTGCAGATCTGATCCACTACCTGGGGGATCTGATCCGGCAATTTGGCAAAAAGTGGATCAGAACCCTAAAGTGGTGGATCAAGACGGAACGCGGTGTTAGAGATTCTATGCCCTGTAAGATCATGTCAGACATAGAATGATCAGGAAAGTTAAAGTGGTGGCCTACAGGGGTACCTAGTCATTTGGTGTTGACCATGGATCTATGGCCATAGAAACGCTTTTTGAAAGTGTTCTTAGTCTGTCCAACATAATGAACACTGCAAGAGATAAGATGTATGACATGAGAAGAGCTACAAGTGATAGTGCCTTTGGTTCTGTGGGTGGTACCGGAGGATTGTCCAAAGAACGTACATGTACATGTATCTGATTCCAGGACATGGTTCTGGCAAACAACACATCTGTTAGAATCACACTTGAACATGCCTTGCTGGGAGGGGAAGGGTATCCAAAGGGGGCACCTCTGCCCCGAACAATAAGGTCCTGTAGGTTGTGGGGATGCCTGTGGAGGTCTGAGATGGCACTGGCTAGGCAGTCTGAAGTGTGGAGGATATGATGATTGTCGATTATTTTGCGGAGGGGAGGAAGATGAGGATGGAGAGTGGTGACCAAGAGAACCGTGGAGGCTGTTTCTTAAATTCAAGAAATTAAATACATGTACGGGTTAGGCTTATTTGTAAACTTTTTGACACAGTAATCAAATGATATTTGAACAAAATTTCACCGCATAAGTTTTTTTTCTCCTCCACTATGACAAACAATGAGATTCCTACATGTACATCTCATTGTTGCACCATTTTCATAAGAAATTTATAAACCATATGGTGTACATGTATAGAAATATTGCTCAAACCACTGCACACTTTCTTTTTGTCCATAAAATTGAGTATTTAAAGTTCACTTACCGTCACGTGTTTGTGATCCCTTGACATGCACGTGCATGCATACTTTTATGTACATATAGCAGAATGGATGGAAACTTTATGATTGAAATTTATGTTGTTCACTTTAAATGCATAGCTGGTAATCAGTGAGTAAACATTAATGTACAGGGCTGAAATGAGTGCTCTATATGACCTTCACGTACTCTGCTTCATATAACACCATCAATTAGTGCTGGAGCCTTTAAGCTGTATGAAGCTACGATCATTGTAAACTCTTGCTGCCATGGTACACACCCATCCCCTCTCGATGGTAACATGTTATGTCTTTGCACAGTCTGTGCTCCAGCTGGAAACTAACACTGACCTGGGGACAGGGGACCTAGGAATATATGCTTAGACATGTCTAACCAATTTGATTGAATAGTCTGAATTACTTCTCACATCATGTACATGTAGTTCAAGACATGAAAAAATATGGGAGCTGTTTTTTCTTTCCAAAACAAGAAATTGCAACCAAAGGCTCAATAAATTAACACATATGAAGCCAATGGAGCATGAAAGTTGACCCCTGATGGCACACTTCCAGAACCCTGGGATAGGAAAAATACCGAGTAAAGACTTTAGAGTTTGTAATATTTTTTCATTTAGTTTCTTCTTTAAAAAATCCAACTTGGAAAAAGGGCTTTGACAAATATTTGCTGGTATATCAATTTCCAGAAACTGAAAAATTACCAGATCTGAAAGAGAAATATCCTGCCAAAAATTGACCCATCACTTCCAAAAATCTAATATACTGTATATGTACATGAAAAACATTGAAATGTGGAAGTCTTGTATGCAGATGCACATTCACAGTTTGAAATTTTATTGTAGTCTGTGGGTAAAAGCAGAATAAAAAAAAATCAAACAAGACAGACATTGTATTTGTTGGTAGACAAACACTGCCCTGTTTCAGGAACAATTTTTTTTTCATGATTGCATATCTGCAAAGTTTCAACCTGCTGGGACATGTACTTTTAGAGATATACGGCTTTAAAGAATGCAAGTTTAATGTCACGTGACTTGTCATCTGATGACGTCATCAACCCATGAGGTCGAATTTCGTCTATCACACCCCCTTACAGATATCTGCAAAGTTTCAACCGGCTGGGACATGCACTTCGAGAGACTTAAATGATGCATACTTAATGTCATGTGACTCATCAACTGATGACAACATCATCCCATGAGGTCAATTTTCTATCACACAACTAAATGTTGAACACTGAAAGACGTCTTGTTAAAGTTATGTTAAAGAATGTTAAAGTGTCCTTACTATTTATAATAGAAAAGAGAAAAAATGCATTAGGGCATTTCACTATTGTATATTATATAAATACCTGTAAAGTTTTTTATGCTCTAGATACTTAAGGCCACGGTTGATTTTATATGGATTTTTATAAATTTAACGGAATATTTAAATATTCAAAATTTAATAACGAAGCACTTGATGACGTCATCATGAAGTAATATTTCAGTATTTTCTTCGTTTTTATAGTCAGTGCTTGCTGTAACTTTGACGACGATCAACGATTACTAAAGTACCAAAATAGTGCCTCGAAAATGTCTACAAAGTGAATGGGCTGAACTAAATATTGAAAAATCAATAATACATTTGATGATGTCATCATGACGTCACTCTTTGGCATACATCTATGCAATAATGACTATGCCTATGCCAACTTTGAATGCTGTGTGACAAATATTAATGGCAAAAGTGCGGCACAGAAAAAACGTGTGCAAAGTCTATGGCTTTTGGCCCAAAAAGAAGAAGAGCCCCCCAAAAATCCTGACAAACAGAAAGGCTTTTTCGCAAAATTGCGAAAAAGCCAAAAAAAAATTTTAAAAAAAATTAAGAAAAACAATAGCTGTTTCGGCCGGGAGAGCGAAACAGCTGAATAGTTTATACACTTTGATAATTCATAAGGTACATATAATAAACATAAGGCAATATTCTACTTCTATGAAAGATTGTAATATTTCATCTAACCTTTGCTGACAACTGCGTGATGTTAACTCAACGCAATCTGGAACCCATCAACTGCAGGTAGGTAAATCTTTGCAATGTTATACAATCTCGTTTGCAAGAAAGCATAGGGAGTGAAAACAAACGTGCAAGAACAAAAAGACCTAGGTATGATATTGCCGGTCGTGAAAGGAAACTTGTTTTTTACCCATCTGCAGGTGACTTTTCCAAAATATTTCTTGAGGAAGACAAAGGTAAAATTCCAATATGAGTGTTTCATGGGGTGGTTTCAGTAAGGAAGTATTTTTTTAAAAATTATCAAACATGATAGGACGGCCCAATGTAAAATCCTCATAGGCAGACCATGCAAGGGTTCGGGAAGCTCGCTGCGTGACCTTTTACTTTCAGGCTCTAGAGCAAGAGTGAAAAAATGAATTTAATTTATGTTTTGCATCTTATTCTGACACCACTGTGTGATCAGTACTAAGGGACAAGCAATACACATGTACATGTATGTGTTCTTCTCGGGTGGGATTTCAACCTTTATTGTACATGTGCATGTACATGTACAATCAAAGACTCGTACATGTAGATGGGTTTGTCCACACTAACAGACACATTTCTGTGACATTCAATACAAATTTTGAACTGTAACATTATTTTTTGCTTATATACATGTATATCTTCAGTGTTTCTGATTGTTGCCAAAGAAAGGTAGAGATAAATTGAGCAGTATTTAAGAAATTACAGAAGTTTATTCTTGAAGATATAACGTTTGTCACATAGCCAGACACTTTGTTTCTTAAATGTGAAAGTTAAATTCAAAACACAATTGAAAATTACTTGCAATGTACTCAATACATGTACTCTTTTTAGTTTACTAGAAACTTTCATTATCTCATAAAACTATTCCAGTGTAAAAAACACTGAAATTTATTTCAAGAAAAATATGTGACGTTTGTTACATGGACAGACACTTTTCTGGTGTTTGAATTAGAGCGTGAAAACAGAATTGCTCACAAAATAAACTTGTTTTTTTTTTCAGTTTTCAAAATCATTTTTGTTAAAAAGACTATTAAACTTCAACTAAATTGAACACAATGCAGGTTTTTCTCAATGAGTCTCGTTTGCCACATGGACAGATATAGTGTTTGACACATATCATAACCTAGGGACAGTCTTCTCACTTTCATTTCAGCAAATGAATCAACTTTTTCTAATGAGTTATTCGTTATTTTTAGTGAATTTGGTTTTGTAATAAATGTACATGAACTCATAAGATACGTCTTCTAAGACTTTTACATTTAGAGGGAAAAAATGGTTAAGACAAACATTACAAAATACACGTAGTGGACAGACATTTGCATTTCCTAAAATCAAATCTCACTTTGTCATGAGATAGAAAAAACAACCACAAATATGATAAAACTATTATTGTACTTCTTTTTTCAGGAAGATATATGATTTTGTTCAGGTTATCAGTTCAAGCAATAGCAAAATCAGCCTGTTTCATGTTTGTCACTCTTGTGGAAAGACACTGTGAGGTGCGTTATTCCTTGATTAGCTCTCCTTGTATTCCGGTTGAAGATTTCTTAAAAGAAATAAAAATCCACAGATTTTGACACATTTCTCAATTGTTATACCTGTAGCACCCATATTTTAACTGATGAATTGCTTTTCTCTATAAGAGTGGCATTTTAGATAACCTGAAAAACATGAGCTGACACAGTTATGTGCATATCCGACTGGAACCCCTAATAAGCCAGACATTTTCATCAAGATTCTGATTATTTTAGCAAAGAACTGCCAAATCCTATTAAACTGTGGACATTGCATCTCCACAATTATACATATATTGTTAAAGTTCATTTCTTGACTCTCAACAGTGTTAAAGAAAGAAATAATTTTGGTTATGTACAAATGTGTCTGTTAGTGTGGACAGACCCAGATCTTAACCACAAAAACAAAGCACTCGGTGACAAGAGGTTACGTATGTACATGTACATGCACAATGTAGTTATAGAATCCTTTAAAATCAAAACTCTTTTGAATCGAACAGTAACTAAAAATCATATTTGACAAAAACTATTGCATTTCTTCAACGGCATGTACCGGTATCTCATAACAACATAGCATGGGTCACATAATGTTCTAGAGGTCATGCCAACACAATCCCCTCAGCAAGCGGTCGAGTCTGAGGCAGCAAACTAAGGGAGCAGGCCCATTTTGGGGCAGTTCATCGTTAGGTTCAGCAGAACAACACAAGCACGCACTCAGGTAAGGGATAAGGTAGGATACAGGAGGCACCCTACACAAGCAGAGGCTGACTTGTCTAGGTTGACTAACAACACCTTGCCAGGCACTCCAATGATGTACGTGACCTCCAATGATTCTTGGCACTATTTAGTCATTTTGTAGAGGGATGCAATTTTTAAGTGGCTACTTATCCTGGCAATGAAATTTCCTTCAATTTAGGGGTACTCTGCTTTAGGTGAGAATTTCTTTAAAATTCATTGTTCGACCCACTAAAAATTGAAAAGAAAATGAAAGAGGACATACATGTACATGTCGAACATCATTTTTCTGTGCAGCCTGTACACCTGTGAGAGTTGTATTTTTGAAATATTTGAGAAGTATGGGAATTTATCATTGTGTACGGGAATTCATTTGCTGTGATGCACCTGAGATCCCTTCAGAATGGCCTCCGTGTAAGCTGAGAAATGGTGTGCCATCTTCTGGGATTACTAGACCCAGAGGGCCCGTCAAGCAAAGAAGGCAATGGCAGTTACAGAGGACATACATGTACAATGGAAGAGGCCCCCCCAAAAGTTATAAACGTCCATGCCCTTGAACCAAACCCTCGTTATGTAAAGCTTCAAAAGAAAAAAAAATTTAAAAAAAGTTTTAAATAATTCAAAAATAAATGAGAATAAAACCAAAAAAAAATAAAATTAAAAATTTTGGCACTAACAGGCTTTCGTAGGTCTTAACGTCATGCATGGCACACCTCCTCACAACAGAATTTTTAGTCAACAATGCAATGTGTTTGTGCATTCAGAAATTGCAATGTCACTGTATCTTCATTCAACGGCTGTTGCTTGTCGTTCTTACCGATTGAACATAATGAGGAGTGTTGTGATTGGTCTGTGTGTGACCCCATCAGGAGATGGTCACTGGTCATGCTGGTGGCCCAGTCTAGTCATGGCACCGAGTTTTGGGAATGGGCTAGGCCTACAGCCAAGTTCCATATAATCTGTGCATCAATTGAAGCCTAGCCGCAGGCAACAACCATTTGGCCGCAGTCTAATGACGCCAAAATTGCCGTCACAGCTTCTGTTTTTTCTGGGTATGACATGTATAAGGGTGACGTGGACATGTATGTAAGCATGGAGCTTTCCTACCTCCATGTTGTAAGCCACCCTGCAGAGACGTTTGGGGCAATACAAACAGTATTTTTATGGGGACACACCCACCAAAGACCCCACGCACCAGGTTCGCCCAAGCCCCGCGGCGTGAGAACGAACATCGTACTGCACTGTCGTACTGTACTGACTCGGAGAGGTAGCTCCATGCACTGACTAGTCATAACACGCACATGTACATGTACACTGTATGTACACTGTGCTCATGTACAGTACATGTACACTGTACATGTACAGTACATGTACACTGTACATGTACTGTACATCATACACTGCAGATACGTTGCTAGGCCTAATCCGCTGCGAAGTTAATCTTAATTACATTTAATATAAGCCAACCTACTTCCCCGTGTCTCATCATGATTTTCACCGGTTGATTCCATGATGTGTGTGTGTGTGCTTGTCCAGGGGTTAGGTTATTTTCGGGCAAAGTTAGGCCAAAACAAAAAAAAAATTGTCGGTCTCTGGTCAACGCGCGTCGATTTTGAACATGCACACGTCAATTTTTTTTCCTCTTTTTTCTCAGGGTGCATTCCACCGTATGGATGTATTTCTGCGCGCGAGCTCATTAATATTTTGTGATTCCACGCGGTTTTTACAATAAGACAGGCCATAATCAGGAGGCATCATAAAAATATTTCTATAAATCTCGAATTTATGACTGACAGTCTCCAGTTCAGGGTATTTCTTTCACAAAAGCCCGAAATTGCGGACCTATTTTGGGTAGAAGCGGGCGGTTACATTCAGAAATAAGCGCCTAGTTTTATTGCTATTTTGGGGCATCTTCCTTCAAAGGCGGATAAAACAAATTTCGCGGCTAACCCCCATGAAACTGAAACGAAAAGTGATCTTCTGGTAATAATCTTGAATTTCCAGTGAAAAAAACAGAGGCCAACCTCTTCACGAGAAACAACAGGCGGCGCTATTTCGGTCCGATTTTGCACTGCTTTCTATGGGCGCGTATTTGGTGTAGCGAGTGCAACCCTCAAAATTTTCAAAACAGCGCCCTCCATTTCCACACCGCCTGAATGTGCGCGAGTACATGTACACTGATTCCCAGCCACAAGTCCGTAAGTCGGAAGGGCAATTTGTGCAGAGAACCAGACTAATTAGTGGGTAGATCGCACCCGGTGATAGATTCGATATGACCATACTGCTTATGGACCATGAATAGGTCACAAAATTGCAGCCAGCTGATCAAAAACGGCATGACGTGCGACGTGCTACTACTAGTCTTTGCCTCGTGTCCGTTGCGATTGCCAGTCTTAAAAGCCAACCCCAGCCCCCTTAAAAATTTTAAAAACAGCATCGCCGCATCAATTCTGGAACTTTGGTCTGACCAGTGACCGATTTTTTTTGGGGGGGGGCCTTACTCTCCTATTGTATCCTGACTAGCGTTCCGGCAAGGCGCGGCGCGGTAGTCTAACGTCTTGAGGTGCATGCACATGTACTGTATATTCTTACATGTACTAGCCTAAACTTTAGACGAGGTAATATGCAGTCATTTTATTTCCCACTAAGCCTTTCGTCAAGGCCTTTGTGGCTGTATGTGTAACTGCAAAGCGACTGGACAGGAGACCAGGCGAGTGGCGCAGCCACGACGGACCTTTTCCAACTTGATTTTGAGGTTTTTTGGTGAAATATTCATAAGCTTTCTTGTATACATTATTCATAAATTTCATGTAAATAGTTGAATTGAGCAGATGAGTCTCTAAAACAAATGCATCAACTCCAAAGCTTACGCAATGTTTCCATCTGGTTTTTCATGAGGGCAATAAGCGGTGAGATGACAACTATGATGCTTGTTGGTGGGGGGACGGTGCTGATGTTGGAGTAACACTAGCAAATAGCAGTTCATCAAGACCGAATGGTCAAAGCAAAACGGCAGTGCTTGAAATATGGAGCTCTTACCACATCCCGTGGGTAAAGACGAAAACGTCACGCCCGCGTACAGATTCTTCACTAACGATGCAATGGTTTAAACTTGGCAAGGTGAAATTTTCCAGCAGCATATTCTAAAGAACTGTCCAAATACTGCTCAGACAACTGACCTGCACTCACGGCCGCCGACACCGTTGACAGGGTAGCAAAAATCGAAAACATAAAGAAAAACATGAGAAATTCTGGAGAAGTTGGAAAAAGCCTCGTGGCTGCGCCGCTCGTATATGTGGTCTCCGGTCCAGCCGCTTTGCAGTTACACATAAACACAGCCGCGAAGGCCTTGGCAAAAGGCTATTTCCCATTCAGCTTTCAATCTGGTTCGTAAGTGTGACGTCACTTCAGTATAAACCACACCCATGCACTGCACATAGAGTTAACGCACACATTTAGCGATCGTCCAATGGCAGCCTGCAAATATGCGCATCCGTCTATGTGACGAAGTCAGATATGAACCGGATCCTAACCATAGAGGGTTGCTCGTACCGTACCCACAGCCTTTAGTTTGGTTAATAATAAGAATAATATTTATTAAATATTTACTAAACATACAAGACAATCCCAAGACACAGCGGGCCGCCCAGGGCTCGTATTCACAAAACAAGTTTAAGTCACAAAAATTTAAGCACCACACTGAAATACACGGCTTAGACAACTTTCGGAATTAAAGTGGTATTCACGAAACATTTGCACTAAGTGCTCCACTTATTTTCTTAACTTAAATCTAAGTGTGGTCAGACGTGTCTTAAGTTAAGTAAGTGGGGCTCTAAGGTGTCATGACGGCTTTTATTCATGCTGCTCGTTTCAGACAAATTAATGAAAGAGCACTACAAAGGGAGAGAGTTTTTCGTGTTAGAGCAAACCCTTTGGATGACTTTACTGATGGTAAACTGCTCACAAGGTATGGATTCGATAGAAACGGAATATCATTCATAACGGATCTTATTGGGGATGAAATTACCTCCGGTGACTGAGCGAAGCTACGCAATCCCGCCAGAGTTAAAGGTCCTAACAGCGCTCCAAGTTTATGCTGTGGAACATTTCAGAGAACTGTCAGAGATACCGTAAATATTTCACAAAGTTCGGTCTCTAGAATGTGTTTGAAGTTTCAACAAGTCTCGCTAGAAGGGTTAGGCAGTTCATCAAATGCCCTACGGCTGGTATTATTCCAGACATTCAACGGGGATTCTTCAGAATTGCATCATTTCCTGGCATGATTGGGCAATCGATGGCACACACATCAGAATTATTGCTCCATCTTAGCAGGAAGAGCAGTTTGTATATCGCAAAAACTACCACTCAATAAACGTCCAAGTTGTAGTCGATGACAAATGCAACTCTACGGCAGTTAATGCAAAGTGGCCTGGCATGTGCTCATGATTCCCGAGTGCTCAGGGTTTGAAAATTGACATGAAGGAGAAATGTACCTGATGGGTGATACCCTTTCTTGGCGCGAATGCTTGCTCCTTCATTTTGCTATTCACGTTCTGCAATTTCTTTTGACTTTCGCCGACATCCCGTCGGACAGAAGGAAACTATGCATTCAGCACATCGGTAATTTCTCGCCAGACATCATGTTTGACAGGTGCTGTTATTTTCGCTGAAAATTTGGGCCGCAGCACTTTTTGCCGTTTTTCCATTCAGCAAGAATGGTAAACTTTTCATTCTCAGAAAAATTAAACTTTCTTGACTGTCACCATCTTTGGTGGCCACTGTTATAATTATTAAACTGGGTTGGAGATAATCAATTATCAATGATATAATTTTCACAATCCAAGTGTTGCGATCAGCTTCAGTCTCCTGAAGACGGACAGAGTACACTGTTCGAAACGTTGAGTTATTCCCCGGTTCTTCTCAGAACCACACATACTCAAAGAAGAGATAAATACATGGTGTTACCGCAATCTTTACTATAGATCAACTTCATCTAGTTGAATCCGCGCGTGCGTCATTGCAACAGCGATTTCAAATTGTCGTTTATTTAATGGGATTTCAATGCGTCTTGCGTCTAAACGCCTCCGAGGGAGAGGATCGCGTATCAAACGCGATCCTGATTTATTTTTGGTTGTAGTTTGTAGATGCAAAGGCTTAAAACGATGAGCCAAAACGGGAAAATCAGCTTTGTAACCTGTCTGCATTCGTCCGGAATCTTAATTGATTGATTGACAATGGAAACTAAGCAACCATTGTTGATCATTGGTTAATGCGCACGAATAACACGTCAGCTTTATGAAACATTTACTTATGAGACTACTTATGTTACTTATGTAACTGAAAATCAAATCTTAACGTCATCATATTTGATAAAAACTATTAAACTG
The DNA here is from genome assembly GCF_001949145.1 of Acanthaster planci. Next base: position 1,904,606 of record NW_019091377.1, on the reverse strand, counting down.
ATTGCATTTCTCCAACTACATGCACTGGTATCTCATAACAGAACATACAGCCTGGGGCACATAATACTTTAGGTCATGCCGACACAACCCCGGCGGTACCCCCAGATGGTCGTCTTCGACTGACGTCAGCAAGCGGTCAAGTCTGTGAAGAAAGTAGACCGATTGGGGGCAGTACCTTCAGGTTCAGCAGAACAACACAAGCACGCACTCAGTAAGGGACAGGGTTGGATACAGGAGGCACCCTGCACAAGCAGAGACTGACTTGTCCAGGTTGACGGTCAGTTTTATTCACTGACAACACACCTTTTTCGCCGCTTTGCAGAGGGATGCATTTTCACGATGCCTAGTATACTTTTCCGGGCTATGAAATTTCCTTCATTTTATGAGTGCTCTGCTTTGGGGGAGAATTTCTAAAAAAAAAAGAAATCGTCGGTCAACCCACTCAAAATAGAAAGGAAAATGAAAGAGGACATGTCGAACATCGTTTTTCTGTGCAGCCTGAACACCTGTGAGGGTTGTATTTTTTAAATATTTGTGTGAAGTGTGGGAATTTATCACTTCTGTCTATGGAAATTTATTTCCGGTGGTTCACCCCTGAGATCCCTTCAGAATGGCTTTCGTCTAAGCCAAGAAACGGTGCGCCATGTTCTGGGATTACTAGACACAGAGGGTGTCGAGCAAAGAAGGCGACGGCGTATACTGAGAAGGACATACAACGGAAGAGCCGCCCCCCTCAAAAAAAGGTTACAAACGGCAATCCCCTCACACCAAGCCTTTGTTTCATAAAGTTTCCAAAGAAAAATAAAGACAGAAAGAAATAGATTAGAAAAAATAAAATAAAAAAAATAAAAAATATTTAAAATAAATTTAAAAGAGAAAAAAATCTATAAAAACTTTGGAAAAATGTTGGCTCTAGTGGGCTCTCGTAGGTCTAAACGTCATGCATGGCACAACTCACAAAATTGAGCACTCAGAAGTTGCAATGTCACTGTGCCTTCATTCAGACCCAACGGCTGTTGCTTGTCGTTCTTACCGATCGAGCATAATAAGGAGCTTTGTGATTGGTCTGCGTGTTCCCATCAAGAAACGGCCAATTGCCATATCAACCAGTGGCTGGCCAGTCCACATGATCTACATCCACTCGTGGCTACGAGTTACACATAAGGAAAAGGCTACTGCCAAGTTAAGGATCTGTGTGCTTTTATACTCCAATAAAGCAGACACATGTAGCCTGCATCATTAGTACACTGTACAGTGTTGATGACCTGACCAAGTTGTTCGGGTGACTGTACTACTGTGGGTTGTGATGTTATTGTCCAGTTCTGCGGATAAGTAATTATTGAGTCCTAACTTTAAGTAGCAGTGCAACAGTCCAATATACTGTGTGAGGAGGGTCGTTCCATTCTTTCGTGGTCCACGGGAAAAAGCAGAAGTCATAAGTGTGGGTCCTAAGTTAGTGTTCGTTGATATGAGAGCAAGTGCACGTTTTTGAGACGACGTACAGGATTGCTGAGGTGATCTTGCCACTATATGTCGACCAGAGAATGACTGATTTTGTACATCATATAAATAAGACGCGTGACAGTGCGTCTTGTTTTAAGGCTAGTCCATTTTAACCCTTCAAGCATGGTGGTAACACTCGATTCTCAGGCATAATCATTCGTGCATATTCTTCCAGCAGATTTGTGGATCATCAGTGGTTCTAAATGGTTGTTGCCTGGGGCTTCAATCATTGAAGCCGCAGGCAACAGTTTGGCCTCGGTTAGTCTTCACAATTCCGGTGTGCACTTTATATGACTACGTCAAAATTGGCGTAGCTTCTTCCCGTTTTATGAAGGGTATAAGCATAAGCGACGTAGACATGTAGGCCACCCTGCAGAGACGTTTTGGCCGAATTCAGCAGGTTTTTTTTGGGGGGGGGGACACACCCGCCAAAGAACCCACGTTGTACCGGGTTGCCCCAGCGCGAACCTTGTACCGTGGAGAAATAAAACATTTCTCCATGCTTGTACTAATTCTCGGTCACGGTACTGGTAGTCATGCATGCACATGTACACTGCTCATAAACTGTCCAATGCACAGTACATGTACACAATGTACATGCACATACACGTACATGAACTTTGCTTGGCCTAATCCCTTGCGGAGTTAATCTTAAATAAATTTAATAAGCCAACTTACTTTCCCGTGTCTCATCATGATGTTCACCACTTGATTCCATGATGCATGTGCATATACTTTTCTAGGGGTTAGGGTCTCGATTTTTTTCGGGCTAAGTTACTGTCCTGTTGTGTCGTGACAAACGTTCCGAAGCGTTGTGGGCGCGGCAGTCTCGATATCATGCATAGCCTGAACTTTAGACGACGCTAGCAACCTTGTCCCCAGCAGACACTTTATTTCCCACTGTTCCGCCGAGGAACGTATAGTTAAAACAGGTTGTTGAGCGCACCTCTCACTGACTTCCGCGTCCAACTGTTCTTATTAGCGCGCGTCGAATCGAACCTTTTTTTTCCTTTTCTCTACGCTGTTTTGCCCCTTCTCGCATTTTGCCGTTTTGCCCCCCCCCCCGGGAAGGGGTTTGCGTGTGATGTGCGCACAACGGTCTGTAAGCCTATTCCATTCATTAAAAAGGGATGTTCATAAGGAACTCTTTCATTTAAAGTTACAATCTCCAGCGTTTCCATTGTCTTCAAGGATTATTAAAGAACTTGTTCTGTTTTCAGCACGTACACCAGTCTTTTGTTTCCAGGGGATTCTAGAAAAGGATTCCCATTTCGGCTTCGATCAAGCTATAGATCCTACGAATGAAGGAGGACATGTCGAACATCGTTTTTCTGTGCAGCCTGAACATCTGTGAGGGTTGTATTTTTTTAAATATTTGTGTGAAGTGTGGGAATTTATCACTTCTGTCTATGGAAATTTATTTCCGGTGGTTCACCCCTGAGATCCCTTCAGAATGGCTTTCGTGTAAGCCAAGAAACGGTGCGCCATGTTCTGGGATTACTAGACACAGAGGGTGTCGAGCAAAGAAGGCGACGGCGTATACTGAGAAGGACATACAACGGAAGAGCCGCCCCCCTCAAAAAAAGGTTACAAACGGCAATCCCCTCACACCAAGCCTTCGTTTCGTAAAGTTTCCAAAGAAAAAATAAATAAAGAAAGAAATGGATTAGAAAAAATTAAAAAGTTAAAAAAATATTTGAAATAAATTTAAAAGAGAATTTTTTTTTTAAAAATTGGAAAAATGTTGGCTCTAGTGGGCTCTCGTAGGTCTAAACGTCATGCATGGCACAACTCACAAAATGGAGCACTCAGAAGTTGCAATGTCACTGTGCCTTCATTCAGACCCAACGGCTGTTGCTTGTCGTTCTTACCGATCGAGCATTATAAGGAGCTTTGTGATTGGTCTGCGTGTTCCCATCAAGAAACGGCCAATTGCCATATCAACCAGTGGCTGGCCAGTCCACATGATCTACGTCCACTCGTGGCTACGAGTTACACATAAGGGAAAGGCTACTGCCAAGTTAAGGATCTGTGTGCTTTTATACTCCAATAAAGCAGACACATGTAGCCTGCATCATAAGTACACTGTACAGTGTTGATGACCTGACCAAGTTGTTCGGGTGACTGTACTACTGTGGGTTGTGATGTTATTGTCCAGTTCTGCGGATAAGTAATTATTCAGTCCTAACTTTAAGTAGCAATGCTGCAACAGTCCAATATACTGTGTGAGGAGGGTCGTTCCATTCTTTCGTGGTCCACGGGAAAAAGCAGAAGTCATAAGTGTGGGTCCTAAGTTAGTGTTCGTTGATATGAGAGCAAGTGCACGTTTTTGAGACGACGTACAGTATTGCTGAGGTGATCTTGCCACTATATGTCGACCAGAGAATGACTGATTTTGTACATCATATATATAAGACGCGTGACAGTGCGTCTTGTTTTAAGGCTAGTCCATTTTAACCCTTCAAGCATGGTGGTAACGCTCGATTCTCTGGAATAATCATTCGTGCATATTCTTCCAGCAGATTTGTGGATCATCAGTGGTTCTAAATGGTTGTTGCCTGGGGCTTCAATCATTGAAGCCGCAGGCAACAGTTTGGCCTCGGTTAGTCTTCACAATTCCGGTGTGCACTTTATATGACTACGTCAGAATTGGCGTAGTTTCTTCCCGTTTTATGAAGGGTATAAGCATAAGCGACGTAGACATGTAGGCCACCCTGCAGAGACGTTTTTGTTTTTGTTTTTTTGGGGGGGGGACACACCCGCCAAAGAACCCACGTTGTACCGGGTTGCCCCAGCGCGAACCTTGTACTAATTCTTGGTCACGGTACTGGTAGTCATGCATGTACACTGCTGATATACTGTACATTACAATGCACAGTACATGTACACAATGTACATGCACATACACGTACACGCACATGTACTTTGCTTGGCCTAGTCCCTTGCGGAATTAATCTTAAATAAATTTAATAAGCCAACTTACTTTCCCGTGTCTCATCATGATGTTCACCACTTGATTCCATGATGCATGTGCATATACTTTTCCAGGGGTTAGGGTCTCGATTTTTTTCGGGCTAAGTTACTGTCCTGTTGTGTCGTGACAAACGTTCCGAAGCGTTGTGGGCGCGGCAGTCTCGATATCATGCATAGCCTGAACTTTAGACGACGCTAGCAACCTTGTCCCCAGCAGACACTTTATTTCCCACTGTTCCGCCGAGGAACGTATAGTTAAAACAGGTTGTTGAGCGCACCTCTCACTGACTTCCGCGTCCAACTGTTCTTTAGCGCGCGTCGAATCGAACCTTTTTTTTTCCTTTTCTCTACGCTGATATGCCCCTTCTCGCATTTTGCCGTTCCCCCCCCCGGGAGAGGTGGAAGGGGTTTGCGTGTGATGTGCGCACAACGGTCTGTGAGCCGATTCCATTCATTAAAAGGGGATGTTCATAAGGAACCATTTCATTTAGAGTTACAATCTCCAGCGTTTCCATTGTCTTCAAAGATTATTAAAGAACTTGTTCTGTTTTCAGTACGGTACACCAGTCTTTTGTTTCCAGGGGATTCTAGAAAAGGATTCCCATTTCGGCTCCGATCAAGCTATGGATCCTAGGCCTACAGTCGAACACGTTTTTATTGCACACGCGGCGCTGATCTCCTCTGTACGGAAGCGTATAATAAGGGCCACTTGCAAACAATCTTTTTCCAGATACTATCTCTCCGCGGCGAGCTTATAGCTAAAACTAGTTCAACTCGCTGTATATTAAGACTCAGTTTGGATACCTGACCCAATGATTCCGACTGCTTAGCTCATTAAAGGTCATGTATCACCCAACGTCCCCGTGACCAACACTCCCCCATATTTCCGGGAATAGTCGAACTATTCCAAACTTATCCTGTCCATATCAAATTCAGTTTAACATCAACACTCTTTCTTTAAAGCTCCTCAAAAATGTAAAAAAATTGTTTATTATAAAGATTAAAATTGGTAACCAAATGAAAGGGGAGAGGAAAAAGACCATTCGGATTATATAGTTAATATTCGGGCATTTCCGGCCGCGTCTGTACCAAGAATTTTTTTAACTGTCCGTGGTATACCGGTCGGAGAACACCATCCACCACAAAGTAGAATTAGGGTTAAAAAATTGGAACACGTTTTTGTTAAATTGAATGAATTTTAATTGAAAATGTAATGTGTTTTGAGCAAATGTCATTTTTAAAAAGCTCGTATTTCAGAAGTTTAGTATATATTTTACAAAAACCCAACAAAATCTTAAGGATCTCATTTCTTTTTTTAGATTCCACATCGAGTACATTTTTTAAAAACGAATGGATTTTTATATACGCAACGTAATATCTCTAGGATTGAATGAATGTTTAAACTTCGAAAATCTTTAAAAATATGACAAACATTTTACAATGTAAACATTTTGTTTTAATTTGGCCCTTTTTTTTACAAGATAACGGCTTATCTATTTACGGAAATCTCACTTTATCCACATTGAGAAATCATGTGAATTGCGAAATCCTCTGATCTGAGGAAGCATCCGAAGCCGCGTGTTGAAGTATTCGATCTTTTGGACGATATTTTGCAAAAGCCTCATAGTGCTTGCTTCAAGTATATTTTTTGAAAAAGTGAAGCTTATTTTTCCAAGACTGTTTTAACGAAATTTTCACAGGTTGCTTTTATTTGTTGTTGCTTTAATTTGGATTTAGGCCTATGTTAATGTGGATGCCCTCTCATTAGGATGGCATGAGAATGTAAAATACCTGCACCGATAGCTTCTTTACGCTTAAAAAGTGTTTCCATTTTCAAAATATGTTCAGTGTGCTCTGTACAAAATATTTTATTTCAATCTGAAAAAAGTTGGGACTTTAAAACTTCGTTCCAGTCTTTTTTGGACTTTACGTTCTTTTAAAATTCCTTGGAATCTAGAAAATACGCTGTGTCGATGAAAATTCATCTACTCTTTAAAATTTCATTCGAATCTAGAAAAAAATGTATTAAATCCTTAAAATTTCGTTCTGCTTTCGAAAAATATATTCAAATTTTTGAATTATGAAGCATTCACTTTAAAAACGTTCAATTAAAAAATGCTTTCCATTTATCAAAACATGTTCCAATCTTTTCGACCCTAGTTCTTCTTCGTAATTGGGGATTACTCCGACCGATATAACCCGGAAAGTTCACAAATTATTTGGTACAGACGCTGCCAGAAATACCCGAATATTACCGATTCCATCCGAATGGTCCTTTTCTTCTCCCTTTTACTCATTTGGCTACCAATTTTATTCATTTCAATCTTTGTAACAATTTTTACAATTTTGAGGAGTATTTATGAAAAAGTGTTAACGTTAAACTGAATTTATTTTGGGCACGATAAGTTCGGAATAGTTCGACTATTCCCTGAAATATGGGGGAGTGTTGGTCACGTGGATATTGGGATACAGGACCCTTTATTAGAAGAGTAGTCAGAAAAAAGTGGGTCTGATATCAAGACTGAGTCTTAGCATGCAGCGAGTTGAGCTAGTTTTAGCTAACTCGCCGCGGCGAGATAGTACCGGTAAGTCGCCACGGCGAGATAGTAACAACTTTAAAACGTATAAATTAATAAAATGGACGGCATTAAAAACATCCTCAGCAATTCAAAAGTTTAACCAGAATCCATAGAACCTAAGCTCAACGTCGAAGACAGACTCTGTTCGGTAGTGGCCTCGGGCGAAAGTAAAAAGTAACTGGGAAAAGAGTACTCCGTGAAAGATATTGAATCCTTAAACCAGGCAGAACAAGACAAACTTTTTAATCTTTATGAAGTTAAATTTGGCAAAGAGATCGCTAGAACTTTAGGCAGTTCGATTCTAAGTTTATACGCGCGACTTTTGGGCATTGCTATGCCAATTGAATTTCTTCTCGGCTTCAACGTGTACTTGATATCAGAGGAAGATCTAAATACCAACCCATCATAAGTCAAACGATGTGCCATTTTTTATAGCGAGATATCGTTACGGCGTTGACCTGTCACCTCTGGTAGCAACGTTAATAACTACAAAACATTTAGACATCAACAAGAATCAGTCTATTATAAAAGAACATGTCAACAGAACAAGAGCCCACAACAACTCCGACTCCAGCGCTGAGTCCAGTCAAACGCAGGTACAAAGGGTGACCAAAGTTAAAGCCAAAGCGAATAGAACAGGGCAAACGCTTGGCAGAACATAACAAGAAGATGAAGTAACAATTGGCTAAAATGAAAGCGAGCGAAGCGAGTGAAACGAGCGAAAGGAGCGAAACGAGTGAAAGTAAAATTTACTCGGCGTGCATCGATAACCTATATTTAATTTTGGGCGGTTTAGTACTTAGAGGAATGTTACTGGCGTTTTACTTGAAAAGAAGCCCAACGAGTCAACACCAGCAGAAGTCAGTGAACCAATAGAAACGTCAAAAGCACCCGCGCAAGAAGTTGTAGACCAAGAAATTTTAGACATGGAATAGAATTTTAAAGTTAAGTTTAAAAGGAGGTAATTTAAAAAACACTATATAATAAAAATTAGTAACACAAACACTAACATAAATGGGATCGCCAATACGGTTTATCACGATGCCGTAGTTTCAGGTATTTATGCTAGGCAAAAGGCTATTGAAAATTAAACCGCCAGATTTGGATCGGTTGTCTATCGAAGACGTGGCAAAAATGACCGCCATAGCCAGTGGTGCATTGGCCACGCAGGGTTGGCTAGTGGCGCAGGGAATATTGCCAGCAAGTTTGCCCAGCGGTTAAAATAAAAATTATTTATTATAAAAAATGGCAGAAGTAGGATTTGAACCGGTCGATTTTGACCCAAATGATATAACTCTAGAAAATCAAGAAGAAAATCAAGAAGAACAAGAATTAATGTGGGATAATGAGTTGGACACAAATCAACAAAAGACGACTTTTATAGAAGGTGTAGAAAGTCAGAGGTTAGAATTGTCAGGTTTAAGGCGGGAGTTAACTAAAGGTGAAGTGAACGACTTTTACGACGCTATTACAAAAGAAAATGGTTATAATCCGTTAATTATAGATCCAATGTGTTTAATTTAGACAGTAAAGATTGTCTGTACGTCAAATTTGAAGGTAAAAAAGTTCTTTTGGTTCATGAAAATAACGCAAACAAGTTTCTTCTTCTAAACACAATTAGACAAAAAACAAATACAGATTTTGTAAGACGCGTTTTAATTTTTTGGGAATACGTTATCGATAAAACAAAAGCAGAAAAGAAGAAATTGGCCGTAAACTCGCTCAATTGCACCCCAAAGACATTAAATTAGTAGAATTACTCCAAGAAGCCGATCAAACGAGTAACATTATAGAAGACCCCACTCGTGGTGTGGACATACAAACAGAAGGGCGAAATTACAGAGAACTCGTCACTTTAGACCAATCGTTACAAACGGCCAAAGGGGGATTAATTTTAAACCAAGGTATATTAGATCGATAAGACGCAAAAATTCAAGAGGTCAAAAATGAGTAAGACGAGGCGGCGACTGATGCAGAAAGAGTACAAATTCAACGACAATTGGACGATTTACAAGTTGAAAGGCAAGGTAGGTTAGAAGTTATTAATAGGAACACAGATCAACTTCGAAGCCAAATCAATCGCATCAAGGAAACAATTACAGCTACCATGGACGGTGATTTAACTTTACGCGAGACGATACAAACGTTGTTTAGAGAACAAGGCGTAACGATCGTAAGCATTGTAACGGCTTTCAGTTTAGCCGTAAGTACCTTAGTCAGTTCCATAGTAGCTAGCGTCAGAGCTGCCTCCATCCAAAGGCGGCATAACCGATTGGATTAAAAGACAACTACAAAATTTAGCAAATGTGTTGAAGAAACTCGGGTTGAAAGCTTGGAAGCATTACCCGGTGTCATTGGTAGCCATTTAAGTTGGCTTTTCAACTTGGCGAGTAAAGCGGTCGGTTGGATCGCAGATCACGTCTGGACTTTGTTTTTAGCGGTGGGTTATGCAACTTAAACTTTTGTACAAAAAACGTAAATTCGTTTATAATAGTTTTAACTCGCTCTAATTAGAACGGGCTTTTTTATGCCTTTAACTTTTTTAAATTACAACTTTGTACAGCATAAAACCTAGTACACTGACGGCAATTGCTCCTATAGTTAAAGTTGTGTATGTTTAACGGATTACATTCTGGACTGGGTGTTGAAATTGACTTGACATTCGGATTCGGTAAAATTGTTGGACTAGGTTCTTTTCTGGTACTTGATCGTCAAAATCGCTGGTTAAATCGGCGCCTCATTTAAACTAGGAACGTAACCCATCTGCAATATCTTTAGTCGCGATTTGTAAATTATTGCTGTAACCTTCAAACGTACCGATACGTAAATCCATATCGGTAGGTATCAGGTATAACCCAGGGGCGACTACGAAATTTAGTGGCGTTTTTGTGTATTGCAACGAATCTTGGAATTGGTTTATCGATTGTTTGAGATCGGGCTCCGATTTTATTAGAGATTCCACTAAGGTAATAAACTGCCTTGGCGCGTCTAATCCGGTCCCAGGGGCTAAAACGCTCGTCTTTGTTTGTGCCTGGGCTCCAAATAACGCGTATACGTAAGCCCTAATAGACTTGTTTACATTTGTGACTTCCGCGTCTGTCAAATAAGACTTTTTAGGAATAAAATCCCACCAGGCCAGAGTGACCGCGTTCGACTGTGAGATCCGGTTTACCGTATAAGTACTCAAGTGACCCGAGCTTTTAGGCGGTTTAGCCTGACCAAAGCCCATGTAAGTAGATCCCGCGTATTTGCCATTGGTGACGTGTAAGTCGTGTGCGTCATAATTTTTATTAGGGACAGGTATGTAACCGTTGTCATAATAAAAAGAAGTTCCTAATCCGTTTGATAATTAGTGTGGCGTTTGTTTATACGATTTACTCGGATCGACTCCGTATAGAAGGCACGTGTCTGTAAATTTCCGATGATCGTAATTATTGTACAATGCGTCAAATATGACGTCACTCAGAATGGGCATCACGCAGTCGTAAAATATTTTTCTCACGGTATAATATACGTGAAAATTAAATAAAGCCGAGACGTACGGATTGGGATCGGATAACAAGTCAAAACCCACTCCACATGCCGTCGTTGCGCAATACACCGCGAAATTAAATTGATTTTGATAAAAATGATATCGGCTCTGTAACCCAGCGAGGAACGGCTTCGTCCGTAGTGACTTTGGGTAATTTATACGCGTGGGTCAAATTTGGAAACTCGGCTGAAAACCAGTTATCTTTATTGACTACAATTAATAATTGACTAAAGTTGACTCCCATTTATTTTATACGCGTTTTAAAAGGAGGCGCCGTGAGTTTCACTTCTTTTTGGTACGTGGGTGGTGGTTCTTCAAGTTGTTTTTGGTATTGGAGAGACTTGGTTAAAGTTCTTCGCCAAGTTTTTTCATAAGGTCTTTTTTTTTTAAACGGCCACCCTTTCGTTGGCTAGTGCTTCTGCTCTTGCTTGCACTTGTCGTTGAAATTCTTCTTTACTGAACGTTTTAGCTTCTTGCCGTTTGGTGTTCGTGTTTGATCTGATTTTTTTTTCCATCTCGTTAAATTTTTTCAGTTCGGATAAAATTAGTACAAATTCTTCTTGTGAAATGTCACCGTCTTCGATCGCGTGAGAAACGTATTCCTTGATGGTGGTTAATTTAGCGTCTGCCAGCATTCTAATTTGATCGTGTTTTTTTAGTTTTGTGGGATAGCCGGCGGCTTGCGTACTTTAGCAAAGTGTAGGCACCAAACGCACAGATAGCAATGCCTTCCATCACTAGTCCCTCGGGTGCCGACACGCTGCCCAAAAGAACGGGAATTCCGACGGCTGCCGAAGTAGTGCCCAGTGCTTCTACGCCGTATTCCACGTAACCGAGTGCAGTTAGTATTCGTTTAATCTTTTTGTAGCTAGATTCGCGCGCGTCACGTTCTCTTTTGATTTGAGATTTGATTTCTTCGATCTTTCTGAGCCTGTAGACTTTAGTTTCCGCCTGTTCGGCAGAGTTTAATTCTAGGTGCTTAGTCAAATCTGGATATACGTTAGTCGTCATCTTTTTATAATATACGCGCTTTAAAAAACTTCTAATTCAATTAAAATTCCAGTGCCTTTGTTGTGTACTAGCTCCCCTCGCTTGTCTTTTAAAGAAAAAGTCAACTTGCCGATGTTTCTGTCAATTACCTTTTTAGGCGTCTTACTGCCACAAGCAATGTCGAGTTATAGGGCCCAGTAGGTATCACGTCCAACAAGTCCAGAGACTGTCCGTTATAAAAGTTGTCATGGGTTTTCAACTTTTCCCAATGAATAAACGCAAATTTTAAGGGGTTTAAAATGACGTTGGGTAAAAGTTTGATTTTGGATAAGTTTAACAAATTAGACACCTCTCTATTTAGCCTCAACTTGAGGTTGGGGTCTCGATGGCCGATGTTACCCTCTTAGAATCTGAGTGAACTTTGAAAAATACACCCGGGATCGAACTTAACAAGAAGTCAAACCAATCTATGCCGTAATAACCTGGAAATAGCACAATGGTTCCTCTTTCACCCTCCGGTAGCGATTGAAATGAGCCTTGAGGATGAAGTCTATCAAGTACGGGTACTCTTAATCCCGTGAGATAAAGTCCCTTGTTTGTCTAATTCAGTGTTTCTCAATCTTCTGGGTTCGTTGTTTACTTCGGTAGAGGACAGTTCTTCTAAAGCTAATCGTTTGCCTTCCAGTTCATCATTTATTGATTGATGTAATTCAGATAATTGCCGGCGTAAAGCTTGTTTGGTTGGCTCGTAACTTTCTTGATCAATTTGTATCGATAAATCCTTTAAGTGTTGATTTACATTTTTTTTCCTTTGGTTTTGTTCTTCAATTTCTGTATCAAGTGTACCTTGTTCAATCGCCTCCAAAAACTCATTTTTAATCCTTTGTATCGTGTCTTGGCTCGTTTCACTTCCTCTATTGGCGGGTCTACCATCCAAGCTGGTCTCCCACTCAATTTCAGTAACGTTAGTCACGTCAACATACCCAGCTTCAAACTTGTCGCCTTTAATGTTTTTAATGACATCTTTCAATTTAAACGTCTGCTCGCTTTTGGTTAAATAAAAAGTGTGAGTCTCCATTTTAGTATAAACGGGTTTTTAAAAATCTTACTCTGAAAGTTTAAACTTTTCGACGGCGTTTTCCCCGTGTTTATCTGAGACTTGAAACAGGTATTTTACAGTTTCCGCAGGTGAACCAGTTATGTCTTGGTAGCAGGCGGCAATTAAAGCCTTGAGTGGTTGACCTCTAGAGATCTTGCCCGCTAAAACTTTCTTTAATTTGTATTCTATAACTGTAACAGTAAGTTCGTTATTTACCCTGATTTTATCCTTTTTTTATTGAGGCATTCCTTGTACACCTTACTGTGAGAGTAGCTTATCCTTGAGCAGATCAGAATGGCTACTATGATGATCTCCTTTTTTGTAATTACGTAATTAAAAAAAGTTCGGCCAAATGCAAAAACCTCCTGTTAATTTGCATCTCTGTAGATGCTGAACAGCCTAGTTTAGTCACCTTTAACATGGGGACTTCCCCTGAGCTGCTTCACTCTTTTCCAGAGCCCGCCTCCAGCCACGTCCATGGGGATTGTATGTAAATATCTAAACCACGTGCTGATAAGGGTTTATTGACAAAGAAAGTGCCTGGGCAAGCCTTGGAAAGCGTGGGAAAGCCTGGGCCTGTCTTATATCAATGGTCGGTCTCTCTTATGTGTCTCTGAGCTGTAGACAGCTGTCTGAGTGGTTTCATTGTGTTGGGGGTGTCACATTTTTGTGGTTATAACGGAAGTGACCTCAAAACGATCACCTTGGTGCAATGGGTGAAAAAAGTCGGCTCTGTGCAGTGAATTCAGCTGATACTCATATGACAGCGTCCGAGCATTCACATTAAAAAATCGGTCCTGTGCAGGAATTATGCAAATAGTTCTTTTCCAAATATTCAAAAGGCGAATGCTTCAGGATAGGAGTAGACATTCTTTGGTGGGGTGGGGTTCTTTTCGGTTTGATCAGTGAGTGAGTGTGTGTGCTTGTGTGTATTGTAACGTGCTCGACGCGGCCTAAGGTTTCACTGGATTAGGTACGGTGCAGATTGTAGACAGACAGGACAGAGATGGCACGTATAACTGAAGAAATAATTACCAACACACAATTCTACGGGTTTGAATGATTTATTGCGTCTCTGTTTCTTGGGAACTTACAACTTTCTCAGCCAATTTGGGGGCGGCGGTGTAGGTCGGACACGGACGTGAGAGCAGTCTTGCTTCGTCGAGAGCCAGCCAGAGAGTGTTTTACACAGCTTATTTCGCGCCGCACCACGACCAGTTCGCGCGCCAGTTGCATGGCAACCCGCGGTTAACAAGGGGTGATCACGCGCGCAGCGCATGTTCCAGCCGTGCTCGCTACACCACCCTCTCCTTACAAAAGATGTGTCCTCACATCTCCACTTTGATGAAAACCAAAGGCTTTTTTTTGTCCGGTCGTGAGAAATCATTAAGTAAGAAAGTGCAAGATTTCTTCGCAAGAAGCTTCAACCTCTAACGATCAAAATTTTTTTTAACGCTGGCAAGAACATTTCAAGAACTTCAAATTTTATGAGGAACGGCTTCATAAACCTGATTGGAATCAATTGCTTAGAAAAGAAATCAAACAAAAGGAACATTTAAAGGTTGCTTTACTTCAAGGCAAGAAATAAATTCAATCGGATCTTTCTCTGATCAAAATTAACAAACCAAGTTGATCAATAGGGGTTTCTTCACCCCTTTTTTTTTCTTTAGCTTTTATCTTTAAAACAAAACTAACAACACTCGATAAAAATAAAACGGTTCTAGTTGCAAAACTTCTGGGTTTAACTTAACAAATGTGAACTTCACACTCTTTTAAGGCATTTTATTAAGGATCTGTTATAAAGCGCTCCGAGATCAGCCGAAGTGCCACCTTCCAGTCGCCCTCCAGAACCTCCTTCACGGTGCGCTCCACCACTCTCGAGCCCTTGGTAAGATCCGTCTGGACGCTAGCATCCTTCATGGCAGGACGGCGAGACCCACTGGTAGCCAAAGGGATGATGGCAGACTGGACGGGTACCACTGGAGGCATCACAGACTTCTGGCGCTGTACCGGCGGCGGGGAATGGAAATCTCTTACAATTCTCCGCTCCACACTGCCAGGTTCAAGACTCACCATGTCGATACTCCGGCCAGGGGTTCGCGGTACCTCAGGATCGGGCTGGTCCTCAATTACAACTGGCTGACTTGCCCTCTGGATGCCACCATGTACGGACTGCCAGTGACGGTCCAGGTCGTGCTTCCTCACGAAGGAATGGGAGCAGTAGGGGCAGCTCAACTTGTCCTTGCGCCGATGCTGCTCATCTATGTGGCGTCGCAGGCTTGACTGAGATGAGAACTCCTTTCTGCACTCTGCGCATTGGTTGCACTTTCCGGGGCTCCTTCGGTCCATTGGGGAACGGCTTCGGCTTCGGTCCATACTTAGCCTGTAGTCAACAGAACAAAACGTAACAGGGAAAATGTGAGCATTACAAACACCAATCGCCAAATCTATCGGGAGGCCTT
>NW_019091377.1:1862613-1878582 GCF_001949145.1 Acanthaster planci | reverse complement strand
TCCAAAGCCCAGGGTTTTCATAATTACTGTAAACAAATAATTATGATCAACATTATCAAAAGCCTTTTTTTTAACAAGATTTAAAACCACAAGGGGAACATCATGAGAGTTGGCGTACATAAGAATGTCTTTTATTAAGATGATGTTATCATGAATAGATCGACTAGGAACAGTATAGCTTTGGTCTGGATGAACGATGCTTCCGATGACATTTTTTAGCCGATTGGCAATGATTTGGGCAAAGATTTTGTAGTCTGTGTTAAGTAGAGAAACTGGGCGCCAATTAGAGATGTCTAACAAATCTCCTGTCTTTGGAAGGAGGGTAATAACTCCCCTTCAGCAGGAGACAGGTAGGAGTCCAGAGGAGACAGAATCATTGAGGACTGCCATTAGATCATCCTTTAAGATGTTCCAAAAAATCTGATAGAACTCGGTGGTTAGTCCATCCAGACCAGGTGACTTGTTCAGATTTAGCGTCGAACACCCCCCTGTATTAAGCATTGCTGAGGAGAGTGTCACGTGAAAAAGAGGACAAGAAAAAAGTATCATGGAATGAGATGAATGGGATCAGTTGGATCAAGGTTCCTGACAAGTTTGCGAATTCTCTGTTGCATGTTCTTCGTCAGCTGGGAGCTGTTTTTAAGTGGTTTTAGCTGTTTGACTAGATCAGGGATATCGTTAGTGAATTTCCTAGCAACGTCGAGCGGTTTCCGACGAGACTTGACGCACTTGAGAAAATCGGCAATCTCCTCCTTTTTCAAAGGCCCTTTTGAGAGATTTACACTCACCGGCCCGTCATCATCTTGAGTAAGTTGACTCCAGTCGGAGGAAATTGACCCTTGGTCACTTTCCATTTCCAGTTGAGATGGCTGTGTTTGTGACTCCAAAGACATTTGACTGTCATCGAGGACCTGGGTAATATTTTCCTCTGTATCAATTTGAGGTGGATCACTTCAATTTGTTTTCTCAATTTTCGTTGTGGAGAGGGTGACTTGAGTGGCACTAGAGGATTAGGAATGTCCTCTTTTGGTTTAGATGGCTTGTGTTTCCTTTTAGCTACTACCTCAGTGAAGAGAGGGGGTGAAACTCTGGAGGGTGTTGGGGGTGAACCCCAGATAGAAGGAATGTCAGTGCTATTGGACTCATGTGAGGATGGTGTTGTAGATTGCCCAGAGGAGGCAGTATGTTTTGGGGTGGTGGTTTGTTTGGTCGTACATGTGTTCTCTTTTCCTCCTCTTGCCTTTCTGGAGATTTTGCTGTAGGAGGCGGACCGTCCAGTTTGGTAGATGGCCCTTGAGGCTCACGAGTGTCTGCGATTCTGTTTGCAGTGATTGAAGACTGATTGTTATCGGTAGGGTGGTGAGTACTGTTTTTTGGTGGGTGTTTGGGATCAGATTTTTTGCTGTGCATGAATTGGGGGGAGGATTCAAAGGGTTGAATTGTTCGGTGTTGGCCTCAGATGTGGAAGTTTCTGACTATTTTTGGTTTTTTGCAGTTTTTACTTATATGGCCATTCTCTCCACAGTTGAAACATCTGACAGACTTGTTGGAGATAAACACTCTGTAGTTTACTCCTGCGTGAGTAATGTTCATGTGATCAGGTATGGCGACATTTGTTCCTATGATGACATGTACTTGGCATCTGAAAGACATGACATAAGACAAGTCTTTGTCTTTTATCCCTAGCGGTATGGGTTTGATTGCTGATACTGGTTTACAGAAACCTGACAGGTTTCGCACAATGACTGCATTGGGTAGTTCAGGGTAGACATTAGACAGCACGTCTCTCAGTAGGTTGAACCAAGGGGGGTAATGGTGATGAAGGAATCATTATGTTACAGCCCGAACACGACAGCTTCTTCAACCGCTTCTCTAGAGTTCAGATAGACGGCCACGTGTCCATTTGATATGCAAGAGGCTGAGACTATATCCCGAGGGTTCATACCAGAAAGAGTGATTGCATTTACATAAGACTGAACAGAAACCTTGTCCTCAGCTTTAAAAGCTATTCCATTGTCACGAGCTATGTTACTGAAAGGCTCAGATACTGGGGTTGCTTTTGAAGAGCCAGCCAACTGATCAGTTGAGTGATCTCGAACAGTGGTACAGCTAGCAGCGACCAGCCATGGTGGCCAGCCTAGCTAACTAACGTAATGGGAGTATACAGTGGTATGAAAAAGGAGATGAAAATATCAGAAAACGATACAACTTAACGATACTTAAACAGAACCAGTAACGTCTGCAACAGTTTGAAAAGCAACTACAAACAATGAAGGACCAAACTTGGTTTCTAACACAGTGAAAAACTTACGTTAAACGAAAGCCCAAAAATCACACCGCCTTCAAACCAACCCAACCACCCACCCATGCACCCGTTTCAAGCATTTTCAGTTTGTAGATGTACAGAGGACATTAGACCATCTTATTTGTCTGGTTCTAAGATGTACATGTATACATGTAATTCTTAAATGATGTCATCTGAAAAAGAGTGCCCTACTAAATGTATGCAACCCTAGAGGGACTCCTTTACCGTACAAATGCACCCCATCTAAAACACGTTTAAACTACGCAGTAGCAAGATTCCAGACAATCAAGCAAGTTTGGCAGCATTTGGACGTTGTGTTATACCAATGAAAAACTTTTAATTTTGCCAATGCACAGGTCTACGGCAATGTGCACGCTGACAGGAAACTGGAAACTTTTTTGGGGGGCCTTATCCCAGGAATACTCATAACAACATTCTGCTCGTATTATGTATTTCAATTTTTCTTCTGCTTTCAATACAATGCAACTCCATGTTTTGGCACAGTAATTACTTGATATGTCAGTTGTTCCCCATACTGTGGTTAAATTCATTTTAAATTAGTTGACTTGTCGTTAACATTTTGTTCGTCTTAATAATTCCATCAATTTAGATGTTATTGTTTCTAGTACTGGAGCTCCACAGGGTACAGTTTTAGCACAATTTCTTTTTACTAAGTATACTGCAGACTTTTGTTCCACGGATGTGAGCTGTCCATTTGTAAAATATGCAGATGATACCGCCCTTATCGGTTTAATACAAAAATAATGAGTCTATTTATATAGAGCAAATTGGTAGATTTGTAGAATACTGCAGAACAACTTCTTGGTATTGAATGTGACAAAGACAAAAGAAATGTTGGTTGACTTTTGCAAAGTCTATAACGTGGTGCCGGACCTGGTATTAATTGATGGATGTGAAATAGAACGCGTTAATGAGTTGTTTTTGATAATGAGTTGAACTGGAGTAATCATGTTAGTCATTTGGGGAAGAAACTGAACTCCAGAATGTACTGCCTAGGAAACTGAATTCGTTTAATGTCAGAAAGGAACTTAAAATGACATTCTATAATACAGTTGTAGTCCTACTGTCTGTCCCTACTGTCTGATATGTTGGGCTGGTAATGCGGATAAGAAAGTGAAACAGATAATCAATGACATTGCCGAACGTGCTAGTAGGATAATCTGTGTTTGCTTGCCGTGGGTGGACACAGTCTACGGTCAACTGCTATATGGTAAGCTTCAGCTGGTGTGGGGAGATGCTGGTCATCCTTTTCACAGTCGGTTTGAGGTTAATATTATGCCAAGCAGCGGTAGACTGAGCCCAGTGGCTGCGCACACAAACCGATATCTTTTTTTACAGGAAGGGCCATAAAGTGTTTTAATGAAAATTTTAAAAGATGATTTTTATCTGATGGACTGTTTTCTGTTAAGAAGTACTTAAAAAATAAGGAGTGCTTATTTGCGTGTATTT
This sequence comes from Acanthaster planci, assembly GCF_001949145.1. Next base: position 1,874,807 of record NW_019091377.1, on the reverse strand, counting down.
TTTTTGGACGATTATTGAATTTTTAATTTAATTTTTAGGTTTTCATTTTTTGGGTATTCTTCTTTAAAACTGGGTTGGAAATTATCTTATTTATTTTGTTTACGTTTATGTGAAATTGTTTGCTTAAATGAGCGATGACAGCAATGTAATTTTCCAGTTTTGGATTTTGATAAAGTTTGTCTTATCTTAAGAAGGTGGTTTGTAATTGCGTCTTGTCAACCCTAAGCCAAGCCAGCTGGTGCAGCATTGGTTGCCTCCTCCCCTGCGACTGAGGGGATCAGAATTGACGTGATTCGAATTAAATCCAAATAACAATAAATCAGCAAATCTGAAGCTGCTGGACCCATTTCTCTGGTTTATCCCTCTGATGTTTTATTCGTCACAAGTGAGACCCTGTTGTTATGTCGTACATGTCGAGCTGAGCACCCAGCAGCGCAACCCTGCGTAAACTACACTGCTATAGACCAAAATCCAGGGGCTAGTAATTTTGAAGTACCAACATGTACAAGCCACGCTATACTGTAGAATTGAAGTCACCTTGTTTAATTAAAATGATATTATTCAAAACAGCAGCATAGATGTACACAAAGGTCACTGCACTCACGTTTTCAATCAGACACTACTGTACATAGGGCCTGAATGTTTCTTACATTAACCTTCATGACCAACATTCTATGTGACCTTAGCAGAAAGTTGAATTATTAACTCCCAATTTATACTCTAAATTCATGTGATATTGATGAGAATCTGACCTTTGCCCTGGCCTCCCTTGCTGCCTCTGCCTCTGCTGCCATGGCACGCTGAAGCTGCACCGGCAGACGTACATCCTTACTGAAACACAGAATATAGTTTCTCAGATTGTTAGACCAGAGTACAAAGATGAAAAAGATCACGCATGAAATTCCATTGATTTAGTTCATTTTATGTCAATTTGTTTTATTTGTTTGAGTATCAAAATCACAGTTGCTGGTAGACTAAATGGTTTCAGTTTGTAATGATTTGCCATAGGGTCGATATACATGTAATATCGTAAAATGTAATTTCTGGTTTTCAGCCGCTTATTCACTCCGAGTGGAACAAAAGAAGGCATGGTTTTTTTTGGTACTCACTACATAGGCATGCCATGAGGCGGGCAAGTATATGCGCGTTTGATGTGGAGCACGCTGAGTACATGTAACTAACTTATTCTAGCGTGTATAGTCTTTGCGTACACGCAGAACGCATGCAAGAACCTGCTTGTCTTTCTTTCACTGATTGCGGGTGAACTTCAGCTCGGGGCAGATAGCCCAGAATTAAATGTTGGAGAGGTTTGATGAGGCCATCCCTAATGGCATTAGTTTATAGACTTGTATCTAGCCTCAACTGACAGCCTTTCTCAGAAACCTAACCCTGGAAAAAGGTCAATAATAGACAATCAGCTAGGGAAAAATGTGATTAGGAGCACTAGAACTATCTAATACAAAGAAAAACAAAAGAGGTGAGGGTTGGGAATCTTGACAGCAGTGGCTGATACATGTGTGCACTGTAGTGAAATAAGTAATAATAAATTCAGGTATATGCTTTGAATGGACTTAATTTAGATATTTGCCCCAAACAATATTGGTACACACAAACAACCTCAAATTCAATGATAATACATTTTTTCATTTGGTACATCACTGGAACAAAAATTATGTTCTGAACAAATTCTGTCACTGATGTCTGTGGTCAATTTTTTTTGCAAAAATTCATTATCAATTTGAAAAACTCCAACCTTGCAGAAATATTTCCAAGCTCAACATCATTTTGAAGATCACGGGGATGTTTTTTCAAGTGGCAAACACCATAGTTTTTATTCAAAGGTTATAAATCAAATCCCATGTTTTTTAGCAAACATGGGATTCACTCTCATATTAATGCATCATACCGACCCCTTTAAATTAATCAGGCAAACTGCTCCCCTCTTTGCTTAGAGAGACCCACAGAGAATATGACTCACAAATCAGACATTTCAAATCCCAAGTGTTTTCTGTTAAAATTTCCCACAACCACCGACTTATCAGAATCAATTTTTCCCCGAGGCGAAACATTGATTTTCTTCAAACAGTCCCTCTGTGCACGATGCACAGCATACATGTACTGTCCAAGCTCATTAAGTTATGAGAACTCTACATGTACAGAATGTACGAACATGCCCCATTGTGTAATCAGCCTCTGTATGTTGTGTAAAATAGACATTAATGTCCACTTCTGACAGCATGGTCCATTACCTTGCAATTTAATCGCACATGTTAGTCTGTTTTAAATACAATTCATTTTAATCAAATTTACCTTTTGGCCAGAGCTACATGTGCATGTGTGTAAATTTTTACATTTAGATCCCTAGACAAATGTATATCCATGTTTGGCTCAAGGGACATTTTATCAGCAGTCAAGAAGGGGAAAGGTAAACAACAAAAGCATTTGTGTATCCTTATTTTGGTGGCTTGGTATTTTACTGTCCATCCCAAAATCTGTGATCATTGAGGAATATGTCCCTGCTGTAGTCTTTTTGCTCAATAGTGTAATTTAGTCAGTCATAATTTAATTATTAACATATTTTAGACAATATTTTGATCAAATGATGCATTGTACAATAAAGATTTTAAATTAAAGTACAGTACGATGTAATGTGGTCAGCCAAATACATGTACATGTATAAAGGTGCCTCAGGCAGCTGCCAATTGACCCACCACATGCCTACTCAGTGGGAAAAGCTGGAGATCTTTACTTGATGATTTTTGAGGAGGAAAGAAATTTTTTTGAGAAAAATCCTGATGGCATAGGAGGGAAGGAACAACCCGTGTCACATATGGCCCAGGTTGAGAATCAAATCCAAGACTACAGAGGCATGGTAAGAGGCGAGCACCGCACTGCAGCCACTAATGTACGTTTCTGCACTCTACATGTACATTATCTTGCTGCTGTGCAAATGTATGGAATGTGCGGACAGTATACTATTTTAAATACAATAATCTTTACAGTTTACTTTAAGAGGATTGACTCCATGATTTAAATGAAAATATGCATGCTTGAAGACCATTTTTCACTGTCACACTCAAAACTTGCATCCGGGAAATATTTAATACCGTGGATTATGAGTAACAGTTCTTATAAATACATGTACATGTAATATAGAAGATAAAAGCCACAGCTGTCAAGATCTTACAAGTATCCAAAATAAAATCTGATCAATAGCAAACTTCATAAATGACACCTTGAACTCCACAATGAACAAATAAAGGACAAACAGAAGTGTACGAGTTCAAATATACATTAATACAACAAAATAAAATACATGTAGCTAAAAAAATTTATACAACAGAAAAAACATAAGAAAGGGAATGGAAGCAATTTGGCAAAACTTCAAAGCAAACTTAACAAACTCTGCAGGCATGAACATCCACGTGCACAAATGAAAATAAATTGGATACTCACATCTCTACACGCTCTACCTTGATACCCCAGGGGTCTGTCGCTTCATCTAAGCTGGACTGAAACACAAACAAGACTTGTTCAGGCTTTGTTTTGACAGGAAATATTCCCTCACTAGATCCCAATTTTTTTGCTTTATAAAGAATCCCAATCCTATACAACCATATGGGTACAGAAACTGAAAGTATGGGGCTGCTATTGCATTGACCTTTAGAAATTGCAATTTTGATAGTTTTCAGGGAACAAAATCCATATAGTAAATGAACAGCTGTATGACATGCATTGTGCAAGGCTCAAATTGAGTGCATTTCCCAATAGGAACACTCACCATTTTTCAATGACATGATTTCCATTTTCATCAAGATGCCAAACTAAATGATATTATCCAAGAGAGCTTGGTTTGCCTTTTCTTTATAATGCAAACAATAAACAAAATTTATTACAAATGACCTCAAGACACATTTTTTAATGAGCTGTGTGGTTGGTTTTTGGCTAGCCTTATTTGTAATAAGGCTATCAGGTGTCCAATAGTTTAGTGAGGATACATCCTCCCTATTCGCTAGTGTATCTTGTTGAAGTGCATATACAGCTGGGAAATAGAATGTTATTATACTCAGACTCACAATAAAAACACAACTTAGATACCAGATGTCATGTGAATGATCGCCACAGCTGATAACTGTCTTATTGTAAATGAATATAAGCCGGGATACCGAATACCAAATAAGCCACTTGCAATTTAAATTTGAATAAAATGTGGTACACTGTGTTATCTGAGTGCACAGAAATGTAACAATTTGAATTCCCCAGACTAAAGACACTGTTGCTACATGTATACCTCATGATTGGGGGTGGGCTTTTGCATAGCGACCACCATCTCTGGAATGGACTGGTTCTTTTGTGTTATTCTTATCCATTGAGAACAGTGTATTGTTGCATGGCATCTCATATGTAAGTAAGCAAAAGCTTCCCTCTGAATCACAAGGTATAGCAACATTGGTTTTACTATGGAGAATTCAAGTTGTTATGTTCACGTGAATTTAAAGAACTCAGTGTACCAGATTTTATTCAAATTAACTCGCAAATGGCTTATTTGTTAGGCAATACCGGCCACACATTACAGGTAACAAGCTCATGGGTGCACCTGGCTAAATACAAAAGACAAATTGGCATACCTGGCCCCAAACAAGAATGGGCACACCTGGCCCGATCACAAAATGGGCGAACCTGCCCCAAACCAACTTGAAATGGGCGAACCTGCCCCAAACCAACTTGAAATGGGTGCATCTGACCCAAACAAACACAAGCATCATGATGGTAATTTTACAAGTAATTTCTCAGTGCAGAAGTGATCCCCTTGATGTAGAACACTCCAGCAGGAGCCGCATAGCCTTTTGAAATGTTTAAGCACTATAACAACTGCACTTTATAAATTCATCCTTCAGAACAACTACCAATTTATGTCCATTTACATCAGTAAAATTGGCAAGATTGGCAATTATTTTATCTAGGATTGCTTAAATGGGGGATACTGGTGGCCTGGACAAGAAATATGCCAACCAATGAAGAAACTACCTTAAATTTACCCCTTAGGAAATGACGAGGAACGGGATGGTGGTGGGTGAATGAGTTCTATAAAATTCACATCGACAGGCACACTCCACCGCCTTTGAATGGCTGTGACTGAATGACCAAATTTTCTGATTTTCCCGCTCACTTAAGCGAGCGTCCTGACACTACATGGAGGTTTTTGATTGGCCCTCAGTTTTCCTTTTACATTAGCATATCTACGCGCCGTAATTTGCATCACGAAATGCTCTTATCTGGCCTACCTCGCGATTCATACACTTTGACCTTTGTACATTGTAACCGGATAGACATGACTGTACAGAGACTATGTGGCGATGACAACGCTGACATAACAACTTGACTTGAGACTAAGAACATATACATGTAAACACTGCAAAGGATGCTGGGATATAATCAAGATGGCTGGCAACCGATACTGTGGTTCTCTTTTGATTCCGAAATAAATAATTTATGATTGTTGATGATTAAATGGAAATTATATCTGGTGAGGCTGCTTGAACCTTAAATGTGTAGCTAACTGTTACAACATCCAAGTCAAGAGTCGTGATTTCTGCTAACATATTTTGTTTGTACACTGTACGCTTTAAATTGCTCTATGTGTAGCATTCCAAGATGCACTTTGAAGGATGCTAATGGAATAAAGTGTTCGCTGAGTATAAGGCCTTTTATCGATAATGCAATAAAAGGATGTTATTCTGGACACACCAGTGCACAAGGCAGTCAGTAAAAAATTAAAGCATGCATGCATAACTCCAGTTTTCAGGGACTCACTCGGGCACATTTAATTTAGTAATCTTGTTATCACTGAGATATGTGCCAACCATCTGAAGGCAAGCTTATATAGCATGTGAAGTGAGACAAAACTAATTTCGTGACTTTTTTAAAGTGCCGCTGAGGAAAGACTGATTGGATGAGATAAAGCTAAATGACAGCTGGACCCACGGAAGCTCCTAACAGCATATCTGCTGACAGCTACAAATGAATATGGATAAAGCTAGGTAGGCTAGGGTAAATTGAGGTACACGTATGTCAGTATCTATTAACCAGAAACTTAACATTGACTTGCTGCAAAGATCTCTACATAAAATTGGCATGTAATCAACAGCTCAATTTATGTCTTACATGCATGATGAGGCTTAATTCTTTTTCTAGTATCCTAAAGAAAAACCTTAATTTTTGAAACTCCTGCAATGCATTGTACACATGGGAGACAGTAGTTGGCTTTTTACAATATTTTGCTTCTCATATGAATAATGACATTGTGAAGATGTAACACAAAAACATGTTATTTAACGATTGACAACTGATTCAGTCATTGATGATACAAACACCAACAGCCATGTCACATTCATCCCTTGCAGTTTAACCACTTACCCCTTCCCCCTCCACACTAAATATGAAAAAAAAGTGAAAGTGATAAAGTTTTGGGGAGTGGATTATTGCTCATTCACAAACCTGGATGGTGAAATTCTAGCGCCCCATGTTTTACTTGTTCTTGTTGTCTTACATTCACAGGGTCTCTCATTTAGCTCAACTACCTGTATGCATGCGGAAATGCAACACAGATGCTAATTTTGTATTAAGTTATTCATGCTGTACTCTGGCGTGATTGCAGGTTCTTTCACTCCTTTGTCTTTGTGTCTTCTCTGCTCAGTTTAGCATGTTGAAATTACCCTGTCCTCCTCGTGGCTGTGTGGTTGGGTGTGGTAAGATTCCCTAGAATGCTAATATTTGGTAACCCGAGACTTTGTAACTGTCAGTCATTCTCTGGGATGATTGTGTAATCCTTTATGCAACTGAAACTACACTTTTATACATGTGACTTCTTATTCTGAACTTCACTTTTTTAACTTGACAAGTAGTTTCTTGCACTTGACTCTAGCAGGAAGTCATGTGACCCTTTGAGAGGGAAAATTCCAATTGGTTGAGGTCTTATATTTTATTAATTCCTAAGCCTGTAGATCCCTATATAGAGCAGAGTTTGCCTTGCTCATTGGTCAGGTGCGGCAGAACAAAGCCTTGTGCGAAACAAAACCTAATATAGTGCAGTGGTTGTGCATGGACCCATTCCGAGACTAGTGTGGTACGTAGTTCGGAAACACCAGTTCTTATGGTGAAGTGTGTGGGTAACCATATGAACGCCCTGCTAGCTTAGCTTGGACAGTGTGGTGTGTACTGGCCCAGGTTGCTAGAAGAATGAGTTAGACTCCCATGTCTCTCACTGCTCTGGTTCTGCTATTAAGCCCTGGTCCTCCCTGTCTCTATGCTATTAAGCCCTGGTCCTCCCTGTCTCTATGCTATTAAGCCCTGGTCCTCCCTGTCTCTATGCTATTAAGCCCTGGTCCTCCCTGTCTCTATGCTATTAAGCCCTGGTCCTCCCTGTCTCTATGCTATTAAGCCCTGGTCCTCCCTGTCTCTATGCTGAGCTAGTGGAGCAGCGCTGTAATTCGATCACTGCACCCACCATATTCTAGTCTTGAGTGGCAGAGTGGTTGGTACATACTGCTGGCCCCGTCCAACTGTTGCTCATCACCATGTTGGCCCAGGACAGCTCCCTCCATGGCCTGATTGGTCTGAGTTGCTGTGCAATGCGATACACCCATACCATACCCACTCTGTTTGACTGGAATTTCTAATGGTCCCGCCAAGCCATAGTTTAGTGACATACGACTTCACGTCTCTAACTTTGCCTCTGATGTGCTGTACCGTTATGTTAAGCTACTCCTCCTTCAAAACCACTAATGAACTTAGAACTAGAAGAAGCAATAGAAGAGACTAGTAAGAGCAATAAACCAGCTAAACAGTTTGTTGCCCAAACCCTTGTATTCCGCTCATTTTAACAAACGGTTGACCCCTGAATATCACAGCCCTATAAGAACAATAGTAAAAGTACTGCTACGGTCAGCCAAATATTTAGGGGATACAACAATATGTTGAAAATCTCTAACACTTCTATGACTGACTTAGAAAATCTTAAACCTTTTGGTGCTGTCTTTTAGAAAACGATTTAACTGAACAAACTGACCTGACACATGTAAGGCACAAATTGAAGGAATATCAGGGCCCTTCACTTAGTATTTGTATTTAAAAATGGTTCAGTTTTGTGTTTGCTAAAACAAATTATCAAGCTCTCTAATAAGTGGCACATGCAGCATCTCATTATCATCACTCATGGGAGGAGATAAGGACGGACATGTACAGTCAGGCAAAGATTTCACACCTCAGATTTATTGATTTCCTGTCTTACACTTTGGCACCTTGGGTATAAGTGTGACCATCCTCAAATTATGGCAAAACACTGTTAAACTGAAGTGGTTGGGAAGGTCTCTGCAGTAAATGTACATGCTCAGAATGCATACACAGCTTGAACCAAGATGATTTTACTGCAGAGTATTAAATTTGCATTACGTTTTGTTGACTATGAAGTGTGAATAAAACTCCTGGTTGATATTAACATGTTTTACTATATGCACTGAAATTTTCACAGAATAAGTGCACATCTTTTCCATTTTCACATACACACCCACAAGGGTTGTTAAGGTCATGATGCACTTCATGAACATTCCCTTCACGAAGTAACACAAAGGATACTGCGCATACACTTCACACACTAACATGTAACTTGAAGACTTAGGTTAAACACACAAGCATGTTGTGGCCATACAATTCAGAGAAAAATGCTTGAAAGCTTTGACACAACTTATTTATTTGTATGGAATAAAGAAGAATTTAACTAAAATAATTCTTTAACATGAAAAATGTTCTGAGTACACATGTGGGTACTTGTGTGTCTGAAAATGAAAGTTATGTGGAACTGCAATTGTCCTCGCTAGTACTGTTCTGTGCTTTGCAAGTCATTTCAAACCGGTACCTGGTAGATGTTATAAAAACAATTATGAAACAAATGCTTGTGGCACTTACGTTTCTCAAATGTACAAACAAAGAAAATCAGTCTTGATAAAAACAAATGCTGTGACTTTGCACCTGAAAATTTAATCCACTCAATTTGAGATCAGGTCTACCCTCAGTAAAGATAAACGTAATTGCAGGGGTTTCAAAATAAGCCAGCAACTGGCTAATTTGACCAGCTACCCGGTACTTGAACTTTTGCGCTGGCAACTTTTTGCCAGTCATTAAAAAAACCCTTCCTTGGGCTACATGTACCAATCTTGGGAAATAAATTGCTTTTAGTAAAAATCATGTATTGTTTGTTCACAAAAAAATCATAGTCTGTGGATTTAATTTTATTGGGCCTGCCTAGCATAGCAGTGTGACCTACATGTACATAGGGCCTACACGGCTCACTGACTGGACCACGTAATGTACAGACTATCTACATTTATGGCTCAACTCCCAGTGCAAGTTGATGGCACATTGTGTCATACAATACGGTCATATGATGCTCGTACTCATATGTATATCCATCATGAAAGAATCTGTATGAAGTCCAAACAAAACTTATCCTAAATCTGAAAATTTCATTGGGCCAAGAAAAAAACAGCTCTGCTTTCAATTACCTCTCAAAAATAGGGTCCGTAGGTCAGTAAAAGTTTTGGGGGAGGGTCAATTTTTTGTGCTGATTGAATGGGAATGAAAGCCACCAAATATTGCCACAAAAAGTGATAAAAACTTGCATTACTCAATGTAAAAATATATATACAGTTGACAATTATTGAGAATTATGGGCAATTCACACCACTCTGCACAATGTTAGTGAGGTAATTACGACAGGAAACTGGCGAACAATGTCCGTATATCGCGAGGTAAGCATGCATGATGCATGTCATTAAGGGGCGGGTGATAATTAAACCTCTTGCCGTGGCAGGAAATTTTGTGGAAACATGCTCGCTTCAAGTACGAGCAATACAACCTCAAATTAACTTCAGGAACACAGAAAATGTATACATAGACAAGAGATCAAGTTCTGTGAATTAATTTGCAGAAATATTCTTGCAACATCAGCCCTAGACCCCATACAGGCTGGGACTCACTGCTGCCTACAGTACTTTGTATCTGCCTGCTATTCTGGAACATTTTGAAATCCCTAATATTGTTTCATTCAGTACAATATTTAGATTTCAAACTTATCTTTTTCATTTTAATCTCAAATCACTGTTAATTTGTTGTCTGATGACATCATGATGATGTCACATAAGTATGCTACATGTATCTTGATAGTTTTTAAGGGTCCATTTGTCATCTTCATCCTTTGGACCACTTTGAAACAATTAGGTTATACGGTATAATATGGAAGGGCTGCATAGCAACGTGATCAGAATATCGACAAGAATATACTATCAAATCAGTGCTCTGAACTTGTCAAGTATTTAAACATGATAGATGTAATGGACTCACTCTTCCCTTCTTTTCTACCCCATCAAGTAAGAATTGGCAATAGATTACAAACACGTATGTGTCAATGATATAGCCCAACCAAGGTTTGGTGCACATGTTGTAACACTAAACTTGCACTGCCTTGTACACATGATTGCCCTTTGCACCTGTGTTGTTGGTCTCGAGAGCTTTTTTTTGTGGTCTCGGTCTTGCCCTGTCAAAGTCTCTGTCTTGGGAGAGCCGGTCTCGGTCTCGAAAGTGGCGGTCTCGGATGCCACAGTCTTGGGTTTCCCCCTCTAGACAAGTTGAGACCATAACAAAATGCGCATCTAGCTACCACGCATGCACGTGGTTGCAAAAGGCAAAATTACCTCCGCTCAAGTCAAATCTTCAACCACTGATATAAATACAACACAGTAATATTCAAATTTTTTGCAATAAAGAATGAAATAGATGCTTGAATGAAGACTGGTCATTGCAGTATGATGCAACCTTGTCCCAAGTTGTTACTTTATTTCCAATCCAGAGTTGCCCTGCTGCTTGACACAATGGAGATGAGGTTGTGAGTAGCGGAATTCGCACACTAGACTGGTTCCCGTTCCCTACGTAGTTTCCTGCTGAACGTAGGGCCGGAACGGGAACCAGTCTGTGTGTGTGTGTGCACGCTATTAATTGTGTGCACGTGTGAAAGTGCTTTCATTCCGTCTTGTATGTGGTACATGTTGTTTTAGTCGTTTCGTTACGGTACATCTTTTTGTTTTTCAGTATTTTGCTTACAAAAAACAGTTTAAGGATATTTGTTTTAATGTTCACATCATATCATTTGGGATACTCGGATTGAAAATGACCAGACCAGGGTAAAAGAAGAGCAGTATCACTGATAAAAGAACTGAGACATTCTTTAACAAAATATTTGACCTATTTGTTTGCGTGAGTTTATGATAATGTTTTCCTTTTATTCATTTTGTGCTTAATTGTGCTGCCGTATGTTTGTCCCTATTTACCTTTTGGTAAAAACTAAACATCAGTTTATGGTTGGTCTCGGTCTCAACCTGCAAAAGTCTCAGCCTCTCGAAGTCCTGGTCTTGGTCTTGAAGGAGTAGGTCTCGGTCTCGTATGCCTTGGTCTTGGTCTCGGACATCAATGTCTTGGATACAACACTGCTTTGCACATGTGCACAGTATTTTAAATTTGCTGGATTTGCTTCAGTTTATCATTGTTTTGCACAAGTCATGTTTGTCCTGTTGATGATGTATTAGAAGTAATGCTACAAAGTCCTACAAAGTCATTAGATTAAACTGCTGTTAGATTTTAAATACTATTCATGCATAGTTATTATTTATTTAATAATTTTAAGATTGTAATCAGAATTTATCGTAATATTCATATTGTACTTTCAGATGAAACAAAGTCATCACATCAGTTGTGTGAAGTTCATGACGATTATTCTCGTAGCATTTCAGCCATCATCCTCAGTTAAATCTTCTACACCCATCATAGCCTATTACGCTATTATAAATGAAAATGGCTACTGTGTGAGAGTAAGACAGCACACTGTGGCATGTATATGCACATTGGATGAGCAAGACAGAATTGACAAAGCAATTTTAAAAAAAAATGCATCCAAATTTCTTTGTCGACAGTTTTGGATATTGTAACAAAGTTATTTTGTACCAACCTTAGCAGCTTTCAATTTTTTTAAATGTTTCGCATACCATTGCCTGGCCTCGGCCAGAAGGGCCCCTGGCTGTGGCCACACAATGGGATACCATATAAGATTAGTCATTATTTATATTTATACAACTGGAACCTTTTTT
>NW_019091377.1:1830988-1861622 GCF_001949145.1 Acanthaster planci | reverse complement strand
ATTGGTTGTGAGAGGTTCTGTTCATTTTTCCTTAGCCATTTTGTAATGTGTATCGATGGACAACTTCGACTCAACTCTGCTCTGGCCAGGTTAGAGAAATATGTAAATACTTTTGGACAATTTGGCTCCTCCTCCGACTATATTTTTATTTTTGTGTAATAAATCACTGAAACTATAAATCGTCAGTCTTTGGTCTCTTTCCTTTTTCTGACTTATGTTATGTTATGAGGCTGCTACAATATATATTTAGTTTCACACATATTTTGTGAAAATCACAACACAGATTTTTTACATGATGTTAAGTGATTCCTTGTTTTACATATTTTGGAAATCACATTTCTGTTGTGTCCTCACTCTGTTTGAATCCAAAATCGCATCTCACTCAAGGACTCCAAAGAGCTTGCTGACCTCAGCTTCAGGGAAACATTTTATATGATCAGACAAAGCATTTCACAGCACAATGTGCCATCACTTGGTTGCCACACAAAGGCCTTTCTGCGGCAGCACATCATAGGAAGATGGCAGACACCTGCATGCTGAGCAGTAAGGCTTTTATACACATAAAAGGTTCAGCACTAGACCATACTAACTTGTGACCTGTAGTCAGTGCACAATTTCTGTTCACACATGAATCTGTTTACATAAATGAAGTAGCCATGACATACCTGCATGAAATGGCTGATACCCTCTCGGTCTGACAAAATCTCTGCCAGGTTCTTGGTACCAAGTACATTACGCAATGTGGTCTGAGCCAAGAGGCGGGTGGATGCATTGGCATTCTCAACATTAGCAATGGATATGGTTGCATTCTGTACGCGGTAGTAGACCACTGCATCCACTGATACAGTCACACTATCTCGAGTCAATACCTGTAGAAAAATAAAACAACAATTGTTCAGTTATTCTTTTTGAAAGCTGTGTTTATGTAAAGTGGACAGTATTCAGGCTTTGCATCTTTAATTACATGTATTACAGATTGTTGTATCACATGCCAGCCTGTGATAAAGTCTCATTTGAGTAACAAACCCAGTACATACAGCTAAATGTAAATGTGACATTTTATCTACAATAACTGGCTGAAATGGGGTCACCAAATTTTTTATTGTTAAATGAGAATTTGCAGAAAAGGGTAAAAAATACTTCTGTTGATGGTTAAATGATAAACAGCACTCTTTTGTAATACAGACACATGCATAATGTATATGGACAGTGTGAACTAAACTATTGGAAGTACATGTACATGTATTTTCAAGATGTATTTTAGCGTTCGGGAGATGTTAATTTATATAACGGGTTTTGCCCTTATACCCAATGTATATATTGATAAACACTGTTGCTCAGTGCTTATCCGAGAGCTTGCATTTTTCCCCAACGCAAAAATATATCTTGAAAACACTTCACACTACCCGTTGCTTCACCTGACTTGGATCAGCCAGCCAACCCTGGCAAGCTCGGTGGTCAAGAGGTTGAGACGTCTGCACTAGTAAGCAGGAGGTCGTGGGTTTGAGTTCCATTTGAGTAAGCTTGGGAGTTTTTTCGCAAGCTCTCGGATAAGCACTGAGCCTACAGCTATTTAATTAATCATTCACCTCCTGCATGCTCCCGTTTAAAAGGTGAGGTCTGCTATTTTCACATATTTAGAACATCTTTCAGTTACAGATGAGATTCTTGGAATTGCTCAAACTGCAGATAATGCTTTGTTCAAAAATGAGATGTTATGTGAATTGTTTTGAAGACTGCAAACATAGCAACTAGATCTGACACAAAGTGCTGATGGTGGACCCCTACAGTGAGCCACATTAGCTATTTTCCTATACCAGGACACACTCAGTTGGGTTCTAGTAATTATAACCTCAGGTAACACCCTGATGAGTGAAATACTCATAATTCATTCCTGACAATCATCTTGGCTCCCTAGGGTGTACATGGGACCTAAGCTGCTGCAATATTAAGGGTGCTGCAAATTAATCAAACCTCACTGTACAGTCAACTCACCTGCATTGATCTCACCAGAGTGGAAATATAATGCTAGGCATACATGTACCTGTGCAGTGAGAATGTATGGTGCTTTTTGTTGATGATGATCAAGACATGAAGTCAAATTTAGTAATATAATGTAATTGATAAAACAATAAACCAATGTTTTGCTTTGTTTCATTCAAAAACCTCCTGATTTGCAACATGTTCAGTACAATTCATGAACAGCAAGAAATTTGAGAAGCTGATGTTTGTCTGTTACAAGCAACATAATCTCGCATAAAAGGTTATATTTCTTGATTGGGAAATAATATTAAAAATGATAGTGAGACAGTTGTTGTAACACAAAGTTTGAATGAATCATCATCTCATCATCAAAAGTGGATTGTTAACCATGCAACTGAACTGTATGTGCCATTTTATAACATGTTTGTACACATGGGCATAGCCAGGATTTGTTTTCCTGAGGAGAATATTTCAATGGGGCAAAGCAAAAAAAAAAAAAAAGAAAGATGGTGGGATGAAGTCAATTTTGAGGTTTTTAAAAAGCAATTGGTGACTTTCATCCTCTTATGTTTTTTTCCCTAAATATTTTTTTTCTCTCTTTATCCTTTTAAAAAGATTTTGGTGGGGGGCCCCCTCTCGATGCCCATGGCTGCACAAAAAAAGTTTTATTCAACAGTTTTAAACACTTAAAACAGTTCAGTGAATCTTATTGGTGAAAAGTCCATTATGTGGCTGGTCTTAAACATTGGCTGGTGCTGTGCATCACCTCATGGAGTATGCACCATGTGTGCACCAATCTCCACATAAGAAAAAGTACTCATGAATAAACGTACCATAATGTGGTTAGCGGTGAATTTGAAAAAAAGAAGTGAACTGTTGGAAAACATTGTGCGAAATTTAATTTTCAAACTTGTTTTGACTTCATGACTTCAAGGTATTTATAAATGGGAATGATACATGTGTACTTAATATCAAAGTGGATGGGACATTACCAGCATCGGTGCATTCTCCACAGCCCCTGATCAAGCCAATTGTTAAACATGCACAAGTAACACAGGGAATATTTCAACAAAACTGAACTACAATTGTCTATAAATTTTGTTCAAATTTGGACAGAACAAAAAAGTCTGAATACTGCACTTGATAACATATTTGTATCCTTCTTTTCAACGACAATATTTAAATTTAACTTCAGTGTTTTCATATCACAAAAATAGATAATAATGTGTTCCTTACGGCAATCCACTTTAGATCTTACATTAAAAACAGCAATGGCACAGATTTGTCCACAGCACATTGCACCATAAAGAGTGTTCGATTTCCTCAAAATATTTACATGTACATAGCAAAAACTGCTATGCAATATTTTGTTTGCATAGCAATTGCCTAATTTTGTGTAGCAATTTTTGCCCCAAACTTTTTCAAACTGAGGTAAATTTCAACTGACATACAGAGTGTCTTGTCTGTCTAGTGTTTGTCTTTTGTGTGTGGTTATTAATTAATAGTTCCAACTAAAAAATTGCTTCAAAGGCCCACAATCATAAGCTTTGCTTTTTAGTGGGTACCTCCACGGCTCTCCCCCATATTTATATAGCATTTGAAAGTTGAGATTGCATGTATGTAAAACTGTGGAAATTAACGAATAATGAACAAAAATGAACAATAAAACTGCATGAACTCATGAATATCCATTTAAAAGAAACAATAAAACAAACAAAATCTTCAACAATGGTCTTTCAAATCATTTTCAGAGCAAGTGGGATCTCAGTCAAGGGCCGGAAAATTTGTAAAGTGAGTAAAGCAGGCGTAAAGTACATGTACTGTACCTGAAACATGGTGTAAAATACCTGCACATGGGATGTGCCTAAAAACAGCTACACATAATAAACATCAACGTCTAAACACACCTGAGTATCCTGCCTCTTTTTCTGATGAACTACATGTAAATTGCACCATTGAAAGAATCTGGCCTTTAATTTGTTTACAAAAGTGTGAACACTTGTGTTGGCTTTCTTGTGTGGCTGCCGATGGCCTACATGCGGAAGGATGTGTTGATGTACCCGAATGTGGTGCACTGTGATTCTTCACCTATAGTGCTTTGCCAGAATATTTTTACCTCAAATTCATTATAAGTGAAATCGGAAACTCCCAATATTCTGATTCAAAAATGTTGATTTTACAAAAATCCTGACTCTCTCTACAAACCTCTGATGAAATTTTTATTTTGGCTTGATTTTTAAATTAAAGTCCAAAATGAATTCTGACAAACCTGTGGTTACGTAAGTGAAGCTCAAAATAATTTAGCAGAATTTATCAACTTCAAAGAATTTCTCTAATGTTTATTCGGGTTTGGTGGAATTTTTTCAAGTGCACCACTCTGGCATGGTCAGAGAACACTCAGCAGAATTCTTGCCCAATTTCCAGACACGGCCATTTTTGAATTTATTATTTATTATTATTATTTATTTATTTTGTTCTTCAGTTCTACGTTCCCAGACAAGTTCTGTCTAAAACGTGAAATGCAAGCTCATTCTTGTACAAAACCTGTTCTTGGAAAATTTCTAGGAAAGAAATTTCAAGTTGGCCAAATTTCCACTTCACAAAATCGACAAATATTTACAGGGGGATATGTCAATTAATACGTGTGATCCCAAATACTTTTTTCATACTCAACAGTCAAATAAACTTTTGCATTCAATGTTTGTTTGATCAAAATGACTTTTAAAGTTTCCTTTTTATTAAAACCGGCCGAAATCTCAGAATGCTTCTTGCCCTAGTTTTGGATTGCGCATTAAATGCATGCAATATACATGTATATCATGTGAACTCCAACTAACGATACCGATGTAGCAGAAATGTAAGTGACGTAATGGGTTTGTTAACTGTGCGGCACGGGGAACTATCGTTGATAGCTTGCTGTACAACTGAAAAAGTCAAGTCAAGCTTTACCTGTGATCCACTTTTTGGTTCATTGGAATTCTTAATTATGAAATAATTTTCTTTACGCTAAGAAAATGTTTATTAGAAAAACAGCTTTTGACAATGGTTCTGGCTGAAAAATTGACTTTTAGCATGGTTAGTTTATATTTGTGAAAAGATTTGGTTGCAATCCGGAACTGGGTAAACCAATTCAGAACTATAGGAAAAGCGTCGTCGTCACTTTCGTCGATCCTGTAGGTCCAAATTAAAAGCTTAGAATTTGAAAACACTTTTGTAGTATCTCCAACTAATATTATACTGACCACATTTCACAGGAATTTGAGGATGTTTTGTAGCTGCAATCTGACTGAATGATTTTCACGATCCAGAACTAGGAAAATGACTGTATTACATGTATGTGTACAGGCCCGTAGGCTGAAGGGGGGGGGTTTGGGGGGTTCCCCCCTCTCGCTTCTGAGTTCCGCTCGTTGGTGGGGTTTTTTTTGGTAATAAATATATAATTTTAATATACCATAATTTTCAGAATGTAAGCTGCGGTTTATACATTGGTTCTCACACGAAAATATCTCTGAGGTTTATAATGAACTGCAGGCGGTTTATATGGCAATACTTAAGGAATGAAATCAGTCACTAAACGTTGCTCCAGGCCTCAGCGCAGCCTAATCCGAGCTGCTGCTGCAGCCGGCCAGCCACGCATACCAGTGGCTCGGTGCAGCGTTCCAGGCACGGGACAAGGCAGTCATGTTTTCATTTGTTGCCGTTTACATTGGCTCTATTCACGTGTTTGAAATGAAGGAAACCAGTCCAGAAAGACTGAATAGACTTGTAAATGCCCTGTAAGTACCGTTCGCACCTCACATATTGTGTGGTACGTCTGTTCGCTTTTGTCTTTTACGTTGTGTAATCCGTTTTATCATTTTTACTGGTCTTAAAAAGAACAACTGCATGGCCCACCCAGCGAGGACTCTAGGACACTAATCTAGCCCACAAAAATGGGTAATTTCGAGGACTCGAGAAAATTCAGGTCTAATGAAAACACTCCTTAGCGTGCTGCTTCACATTACAATTGAAGAATGCGCATTGGAAAGTTGCACGAACCCTATGGGCACTTCAAATTTTTGCTTCTAACGTTTGTGTATAGAGCAATATTTTATCTCCAATTTCACAAAAGGTGAAATTTAATCAAACTCCAAATATTTTGATTCATAAATGTCGATTTCATATACCCACTACAAAGTTCCAATGACATATAAATTTCGTCCGATTTTCCAATTTTTTTCTCCGAAGTTTTAAAGCCATTTTTAGTTAGGTGAGTGGAGGTTATAATGATTCACTAGAATGTATCACTTTTTTAGAACTTCTGAAATTTTTTGTTGGATTTTCTGAGATTTTTAAAAAAATAATGCCTTGCCTTCCCTTGCCGTCACCCATTAATTAATTTTACATCTGCACCACTTGCAACTTCCATTTGACATGTTCAGAAGTTAAAACAACGCAATGTCCAACTCAGACATGAAATGATCACTCTGTAATTTTCTGAGATTTCATTAATATATTTACCTCTTGGGGTGGCACATCAAAAGAGACAGTCCGGAGGTCCACCTTAGTGTAACTCTCAATGCAAGGGAGTATGAAGAAGATACCTGTAAAACAAGACAGATAAATGAAGAGCATGATGAGTGGCCTCGCATGCTACACAGAACAAAAGCTAAAGTCTATCCCTGCTGGCTTCACTTAGAAACAAACTTTAGAAGTAAAGCCTTCATGCTAGTTCCTAGGTCTGAGAGGACAACAAATTGGTTTGCTATTTTTTTTCTTCAAAAATACTGAGTACATTGAAAATGGGCTTTAATTAGCACAAAAGAGTTATCACTTAAAAAAATTGCTAAGAGTGGGTAGAGGCAATTCGTAACTTATAAACAGAGAAATATTTTAATCCCAAATGAAACGTCATGTTTATAAACTCAGATTCTACTTGGGTTGTCACTTTGTACATGTGTATTATCCGATACTGAAAACAATGAAACTCTTTGAATCTTTTCCAATATCTGACAACCACAAGGGAAATGTCAATGTCATTGTCAAAACATGTCAAATGCAAAACAACGTACACTGTATATGTGCAAGTAGTGTTTTACATCTACAAAACAACTGCATTCCTCAAATTCATGAGTTATGTTTAGCAGAGAGGTGTTTGGATGGGTGCCATGCAGTATTTCAAGCATGAACAAACATGCATGAACTAAACAGGTATAAAAAGGAAAAGATTTGGTAAATATTGCTAAGTGTTTTTTGATGATGTTCAGTACAGTTTTGAAGACGACTGTTCAGAAACTGGATATTTGCAAAATCTAAAAACCTTATAAACTTTGAACACCAATGAAATTGACTTTTGCTGAGCATTCAAGTCATGGCACACAATGTTCGGTGTATGGTTTTGCAAACATGTACTTTCTAGGCACGTGTTTGTTTTGCTTTCGGGGGGAATTTTAAAAATTTTCTTGGGGTTTTTATTGTGTGTGTGTCATTCTGATCACTACAGTAATTACTAAAAAAATCCATGACGACAATGCACAACAGAAATATTAGTTGTATTATGAGATACTGTTAATATGCAATTTGAAATGTTTGTCATTCCTGGATTTATTCCCCTCCTCTCCCAATCATCAGTTGCCACTCCTGTAAAGCATGTTTTAGTTGTGCTTAAAGGTGATCAATCTTGAGGTGAACAATACACCGCTATAGGGCACTGTACTGTTGCAGTCTGACAATCAAGCTCTTTGGGTCTTAAGTGTTCCCATGCAATTGGCCTTGCAAACATGAAGTAGCATGCCAACAACATTACATTCAAAAATCAATTACAAAGTGTTATATTTAAAATATGTTAAACCATATTTAAAACTAACAAACCTGGACCCTTTGCACCTCCTGGGAGAAGACGACCAAGACGAAAGATGACAGCTCGCTCATATTCCTGAACCACCTAATGAAGAAATGGTCATAAAAGATCAATAAAACATTTCACATCTGAACTCGTATTCTACTTTAGTCTTGAGTCCAAGACACCTTTCGCAGTGCTGTGATCTGATATGAGTGCAGTGTACACGGTATATAATTCATGTGATTCACTGTAACAGCGCCCTCTTTTGATGCATACCAGCTGCTACAGGCTTCCCATTATAGCGATTCGTCTGGTGATTCATGTCTTGGATTAACTACAGGAATGTCTTGGAACCAAAACTAATTCAACTTTGACTTTGACGCAGTCAAGTAAGAGTTAAAGAGCAGGGTACATCAAAAAGTCTGTTTATCATGTTTACGAAACTGAACAGAAACTCATAAATTTAATGACCAATGAATACATGACAAGGTATTAAAACAAAATCTAAGACAAAATTTATGCAATGTCTAAACCCACAATCACATTTCTTAAAACACTGACTTAGACCATGGAGGAATATGGTTAGACTATTAAAAAGGCAAGTACAGTGTATGCTGGAGGTGTGTTTCAAGCACTGCCACTCAGTAACTTACAGCAGGATCCACTAGTTTCAAATATACCTTCAGGGCAAGGGAGTTTATTCACTCTGAAAGCTTTTTATCAACCTATTAATACTACACACTAAAATCTGAAGGGTTGCATCCAACATTAACAAGAGTACGATCAGTTACCACTTTTTGAAAGTGTTACATCCTACATTTTGAATATTAAACCTAGCATTTTGAATACATGTATCATATCCAACAGTTAAAGAATTAATTCAACAAATTTAAGTGTTAATTCAACATTTTCACTTGATACTGTTTTATATCATCATTTAAAATGTTGAATCAACCGCTTAAATGCTGAATGTAAGATTGAAAATGTTGGATGAACACTGTCATTGAGTGGTCACAGACCGCACTCTTGTAAGTGTTGAATTCAACACTTTTGTGTGTACCAAACAGGTCAGAGTTTTCAGTGCATGCACTTTCACTTTGAATCCTAGGTTTTTTACATGGCATTATAGTGCTTTCTAAATTTTTAAATAATTAACTACTCACACGTAGGCCACAGTCACTTATTTGTTTTTGAATGCATAATTAACATTTGCAAGAGAACTTCTGACTTGATAACACAACTGTAACATTTAATCTAATGTTATCTTTGACTAGTGAGACAGCAGATGATCTGCATACTTTGTCTGCTTTGGTTTGGGCTAAAAGCAATAAAACAGCAAAGCCTTTGCATTTGTAAATTAAAATGTTAAAATTCACAAGCACTGTGTAAACAAAGTCCAACCCTAAAGTCAAATTTTTATAATGCATATGAACACCATGCATGTCTTCTTAACATAGAGTTTACAATTAAAAATTGAAATTGAATGGCTATTTTTCCAAATACAGTACTAATTTTC
Organism: Acanthaster planci; assembly: GCF_001949145.1. The sequence goes on along the minus strand of NW_019091377.1, from coordinate 1,852,302 downwards.
ATGTAAGGTAAACAAACAAGCAAGGAATCTATCTTGAAATTTGAACCCCAAAGGGAAATAGTGCTACAGTGCATATCATCTATTTTGTACATTTCTGACAAAATTTTGTGTGTGGATTGTTCAAGTTTTGGTTTCAGATGTGTTTAGTTGTTCTATGAAAGGAAGACTTTAGTTTCACAAAGTACTTTTCAATTGTGCAAAAATAAACAATGTAACTGATTTAGTGATTTATTAGTTAAGTAACCAAGTAATATACTTGGAAAATTTGGACTCATGATTGCCATAAATTATCGGGACATCGGTTGGAAGTTGATGTAAATTACCTTCCATGGGAATCATAGTGAGATCCTACTAGCTCATGATATGAATACCTCTATGTAGCTAATAAAAACTCTGGTGTGTAGCCAAGATGCCACCCCAAAGTCAATTACAATGACATTTGATCATTAACAGAATGAGGCTAGAGAGGAAGGCAAAACTGGGGGCCAGTCAAGTTATTGCATGCATCTCATGCAGAAATAAGAGGGGACAGAATTTCTTCTGGAATTAGTTTGGCTTCACACACAAAGATTTTTATATTTACATAATAGTAACACCAGCAACAAGATAAGCAACACATTCACATGGCTGCATCCATGTCCTTGGCAATAAAATTTACACCGTTTGCCTAGCTTTAGAGATAAAAAATTAAAAATCTTAAAATTAATTGCCCAAATTTTCTGTTTGATAAATTTTCCGATTTAATTTTATATATAAAATGACTGGCCAATATTCTCATCTACAGGGTGGCATTGCATCAGGGAAAGGAGTTTGGGGGTTTATGTTTCAATACTTTGTAAGAAGTACATTATTTCACTTCAAGTACCCTAGTCACATACTTTAGGTGCATTTTTTTCATGAATGCCCTCCACTGTGTCAGAAATCAGCATGGATACTTAGTGCCCTTTTCAATATTTACACCTCACAGAAACGGCGGGTCCACAGCCAAGTTTTTAGGGGGGGATTTATAAATTGTTTGTTACTTGCATGGACTTTCTGAGGGTTGAGGTTACACTTTGAAGCTTTTTACACACTTTTGGAAGGAAAGGAAAAGAAACAGACCACGCAAATGCATTTCTTTGTTTTTGGGGAGGGGGTGGGAGGAAGTTGTTTGTACTTTGGGGGGGGGAGCATGGCCCAGTTGCACCTCCACTCTGCTCATCTCCCACATAGAAATATTCTTGCAATGCTATGGCCACATCAGCAACATTCTCAAAAATATCTGAAACTCTTTGTAACATAAATTTATAATTAACAATGATAAATGCCATAAGGAATTGATATCAGAAAATATCTTAACAAAATTTCCAAACTGCCATTTCTGAAACAGATGCGTAACTGCCATACATGCAGTGGCGTAGTGAAGGGATTTTCTTTGGGGTGTGTGCAAGAGTCAATTTGCCAACTTGTAACTTCTAATCTCGTGCTGTGTAAATTGACAAACATGACAAAGTGATCCATGGTATGGAACATTTCATGCTTCAGGTGAGATACTGATGACCAACGTTTATCAGTCACATACTAATTTTAGATTCATTTGGCGACAGCTCTATTTCCCGACTGGAGTTAATTATTGGGGGGGGGGTGCTCTTCCAGTCACTATGCCCTTGCATACATGTGGTTGAATTAAATGACCCACCTTGATACAAACACACAGTGAGAAGGGACATGTGCAGAGCACAATGACCATAGACAAAACGGTCAGTATCCAGCCACAGATACCAATTCCTCCTTCCGGCTCACCAGCTGAGGAATTGAAAAAATAAATGGCAAAAAATGGAGGTATTGACATTGAACAACAGTTGAATGGAAAAATGTACTGAAAGATTGATAGATCATGGTTTAACATGTTAAAACAAGGTAGGGATAGGTATTTGGGACACCCACATCAGGCAGGCTACTTGATATTGGCTTTGCTGACTTTTGGTCATAAACGTTCTTTTCGAATTTAAGATAATTGTGTGCAAAGTGATTTGGTTTTCTATAAAAGTTACTATTGAGGATGAGGAGAGTCTCAACTCAAATCAGTTTTTAAATTAAATATGTTTGTTATCTTTTTTGCAGCTTTCATGCCACTAGTAAGAGATTCTGAGGATGAAGCAAATGGGTTTGAGTTTTATTTGCAAAACCATCTTTAAATATGGAAATTGATATTCAAAAATGGTGAAGAAAATTGTTCAAAAGCAGTTTTAAAGGGAAGAACTTGCAATGTTCAGAAAAGATATAGTAAATGGAGACTTTACTTTAGATTATCTCATTTTAGTATTCATGTATTGGTTTTAGATTAAACTCACACAAAAGCCCTTTAAGATGGTAGAAGTGCCTACATCCCAAAGCCTACAATGTTATTGATGAAATGCCAGAAATCAGTTGACAGCTCAAAAGAGCTATTACCAAGGATATGCAGTAGTTATGCAGGAATTTTTGCTTACTTGGCACAATACAATCACTGTTTTGATGAGGAAGAGTTCCGTATGCGGACGCCACTTGACACCCCCCCTGAATAAACCCCATGAGACCAGTCTGAAAATTCTGAGTGTTTTCTAAGTAAACAACTCTGTATTTTCCCTCCTAACTTGAACTTTTCTGGACATGTTTTTGCTTTCTGATGGCTAAGTATACAGTGTAAGAAAAAATTACTGGCGTCTATATATGTAACTCTTTCTGAAAATTGAAGATGAAAACCATTTTTCAAGCTGAGAATGTACCTCCAGCTTTGGTATTCAAATGCAACTTTATTGGTGACCAGAGAGACATTTTTGCATACACGTACATTTTATAAATAACATAATTTTGAGGCATTCACAATTACTGGAAAAGCATCGAGGGGGCAGAATTCCATACAATATACACGTACCATATACAGACAACACTTGATCATTTCCATTTGATGCCTGTCATGTCTGTGTGCACAAACCTACAACATGTACGAGACTTGTCTGTTTTCTAACTAAATGTTTCAGAATTTCCTTGGATAAATTTTACTTTTTAGGACATGTAATCACTAGCTGACGGCTGTAATAACATTTTAAGGGAAAGTTAGTGTTGTCTGCATGAGGAAATCTTTCCTTGTTGAGGTTTTATTGTCCAATAAGCCTACAGTAGCCTACATCTTGAACAGAACAGGTGGAGGCAGAACACTGCAGCCGCCATCGCTGCCCTGAATACCTTACCTCCAATGACTTCAGCACGGTGATCCGGGGCTGACGAGTAACCTCCTCCATAGTCGCTTGTCTTCGAGGGTTTCCTGTTGTTTGAGTCCATTATTAATTCTACGTTTTCCGCAGGTTCTGGGGTGACTCGATTGGACATTAAGTGCTGAACCACAAGAGGGCTACTGATGTACTAGATGACAATGTGCCGTAAACACACAATCTACTTTTGCATATACATCGTATTACTATCGGGGATGTTAATTTATTAAGATTCCATCAGAGGCCTGCCGATCGGCCGGAAGACGCGAGGCGTATATTAAAAAAAAAATCGTGCAGCGCGCTCTAGATGAGTAGTATAGCGGACCTCTACCATAGCGCCGCCGCTGCAAGAATTTCTTTGTCATGGGGTACATGTAAATAACACTGTGCTTCATTTACTCAATTATATTCTTCATAAAAAGTAAATCTTTATTATTTTGCTATCTCTAGAACACCAGTTTAGAATTTGACGCATTGCTTGTGGAGCACGCCTTAAAAATATTGTAACATGATTTTGACATGTACACGACCCATGAACAAGGATTCGTAAACATCTTAGACAGTTACCCTAAGCATATGCACTTATTAACCGGTCTCAAACCAATTTTTTTCAGTCAGAGAATCAAAGGGCCTCAATGTATGATGAATTGCTGACGTTTTTGTTCGCAAATTTTACTTTCGTTATTGTATCCCGAACACCCCGTCCATCTCTGGTACAAGGAATATACCATAAAATGGACAGGGGTGTTTGGCAAAATGAAAGTAAAATTGTAAAACAAGATCGTTGGAAAGCGGCCCGTCACATATTGACTTCTTTTGACTCTCGGACTAAAAGCAATATTTATGAATGGGAAATGATGTGCTTGGCTGGTTTTGCTCAGGAGACTGAACGCAGATAACGCCTTCCCCTGCGGCTCGGAAATGAGTCGCGTCCTTAGCCGGTCTTTAACACATATTTAAGACTAGCCAAGAACATAGACTATTTATTCCCTTATTAATACCGCGGCAGGGCTTTTTGTGGTTGGGAACGAGACACGCTTTTGTCTGGGATACCAGATCGGATGATTGTTTGATTAGGCTACGAATACAATTGAGGTTCCGGTATCCATCACCCAATGTCCATGTGACCAAGACTGGAGGATTCCTCCGGTTTTCCGGAAATAGCATAAACTGATATTCTGAAGTCGTCCCGTCTAGTATGATATTCGGCATGTTCGGATGGTACTTTAGATATGCGGTTATTCCTGGCCGGGGTAGGTTAGCTGTTGAACGTAATCTCCCGTATACCCTAATGGCAGCTGTTGATCTTACAATATTTGACTGCGCTGAAATCGAAGGTCGCCTTGGCCGAAATCAATGCCAGGCGAAATGCAGAATATAACTTTCTTTGACCAATGTAGATTTTGTGCCTGAAACATGCTCTCAGTGGGGATACACTAGCTTGCAGTATTTCCCACTGAATACGAGAAAAGCCTCATTTTTGAGAAAACACCCGGGCTCTCAACTTGTCACCTGACCCTTGCGTCATATCTATTAATATCCGTGGGCGATGCCTGACCAGATTTTTTCACCAAGAGTCGTCAGGGAATCTTTGGGCTGAGAACCAGACTACACACGCCTTTCCACCTCAAGCTAGCTGCAGCTGCAGGGTGTAGTCCACTAATTCAAGCCCCATTGAAAACAGTGTAAAAACAGAATTGTTCGGGGTCAATTAACATGCATACCGACATCCCTGAGGTATCTGAAACACACGTTAAATTATTTCATAGTCCCTAATCTTTCACTTTCTTTTCAATTTTCTGTGGGTTAACCGATGACATTTTGAGTTACATGTATTCCCACAAACCAAAATTACCCCCCCGAAAAGTGATTTTTCCGAAGTCTGCTTGCAGCCATTTTTCAAGTGCAGCCATTTTTCAAGTGACAGCTCTCAACTTGCTCGGGCACTTAGGACCATTTTCAGCCGTATTTTTTTGCCATTCTGCTCTCAGATGAAAGCCCAAAGACCCAGGCAGTTAATTCTGGCAAAGATTTACAATCTTACAATTTTGGGCCATATAATCTCCTTTTTCAAAAGATACTGTTACTGTAGGGGAGGCACTTTTAATGCTAATGAGCTCGCCAGAAATTCTCACTTGAATTAGTGGACTGCACTGCGATGTTGTAAGTACCCGTGGACCTCACATAACCCACTGGAGGCCGTCGACTCATCCCTGTGCGCGATTTCTCTGTTCTGGTGTCCCGCGGTATACGGTTTACGTTCGCGATGGGCATTTATATTGTACAATTTCTTTTCTACTCTAAACTATAAATTTAAAGAGATGTTGTGCATTTCTGGGGTTTCCTTTAGCTGTCTCGGTCTTACATTGTTCCAAAAATGGTGGACTTTGTAACCTTTATGCCCAAAATACTGAAAGCGTGTTAAATATCCTTCGATTGCGTAGATACGCGGACCTGCAGATGCGCCTAAAATCACCAATGCTCGCAACCGATTGCAACACGGAGAGCTTGCCATAACGCCATGGAAACTTGTATTAATGGAAACAGTATTAATTAGGCCGTGTCCGAAACGTGCTTCCGGAGTTAAGACTAGACCTGTTCTTCTTTCCTGTCCATCATCTACTTAAATGTTCAGCCAGGTCCTTTGAGGGCGCTGCTTTTGTGGCGACTAGCAGTTTTGGTCCGCTCCGTAATTTGTCTACATTTTTTTCGCGTTTGTTTGTGCCAGCCTTATCGTTTTTAATCATTATTCGCATTTTTTCACTTGCTGAAGAACCCAGATGATTCGTTTTTGTTGTAGTAACTGTTTGTGCTGTAACCCTGTTGTCTGGATCTGTGTACGGGCATGGACAGGAGCAACATGGCTACCAATTTTTACACCTGTGAATACTGTAACGAAATCCCAGGAGGACCCCGCCAGTATAAAATCGTGGGTTCCAATTAACTAATCAACAATTGGAGAGTCACTCAAATTTAACCACTAAAGTATGGACAGGCTAACTTGCCTCAGTGCCGCAAGAGACTTTTAGCGGATTAATTATCTATTTAAAAGTTTAAATGTCTACAAAACTTACCAAAATGAGTAACATACAATTAAAATATCAGGCCAGTTGTTCCCTGTTTTAAACAGGGCGCTTCGAGACAACGAAACCCTAATGTTCCTGTACATGTTGGTCAATTCCAAATGTATAGATCAATGCAAGTGGGCTTTAGCAGTTCAACCCCCATCCCTAATGTGGGCGACGCCCTCCCTGAAACAGTCCTGTAAAAGAAAAGAAATACCGTGGCCACATGCACAAGAACATAACCTAGAGCAAAAAGGAGTAGCTAGAATGGGTTGACCCATGTCTTAAAGAAACAAGTCCCAAAACTTACATACAGAACGAAAAGACAAACAGAATATCCAACGTCTCTAGATGTTCCCAGGTCTGTCGCAGTCAGACAATTCTCTAAGAAAAGTTCTCACACCCTTGGTTTTATATGGCTAGCCAGATCGAGTAGTAAGAAATGGAGAGTTCTTGAGCACTTTTTCTTTGGGTACCTACCCGACCTAAATAATGCAAAAATCTCACAAACTCCCAAAACCCTCTGCCTCTGGACCAAAGGGCGCTCAACTCTTCAAGGGTGCTCAGGGTGCTAAGGTCACCCTGGCCTCCTCACCGATACCTAAGACCACCCGGCTGTCTTGCGTGCCCTACCTATAGGCCCCCTCTCGCCCACCGCCACTCCCCTTTGCCCTGCTCCCCCTTACACCGGCACGCCTTTTCTATTATTATTAAAATCGACTCGCAACACTCATTAAACATGGAAAGCAAAAAATGTAACACTTGCTTCAAAGAAAAACCATTGTCAGAGTGTAAGGAGTTATAATTTAATACTAATAGTTGTTTACGATGCATTGCACGTAATAAAAAATTAGAACGCCTGTGTACACGGGTTATTTAAATATCATTGCTGGGAATGTAGGCCACACACCAAAGAAATAGCGCGAAATGTCAAAGGTTATATACCTGTACCTCAAGATCTCTCTGACGAGCACAAAAACATGAGTCACAGTGTAAAATCTGCCGGTAAGCTAACTCTTTAAAAACAAACAAAAATTAACCCACCCTCATATTTGAGAATGGGTTAAAAATAATGGAATTTATTTTTAAATGTCATATGTAGACCATGGGCCAGAAATTGTAGCTTCACTGGAACTGGAGTTCCGTTCCCACTTTCGAGTGGCAACATGGAATCATGTGTTCTAGGTCAATAATGAAGGTGCTGAATTCAAATCTGCGCTGCCTGTTGCCACCTCGTCAGACTGCTCCCAAGGTCACCACAAAAGGGCGCTAATCCAGTTGCTGCTCATTGTTTTGTCAAAAATAGAATTTTGGGCATGGTTTTCCCATTTGTTCATTAAATGCTTTTAGATTTGGCACAGGTACTACTTATAACATTTCACAAAAGAAACATTACTATTTAATAAATTTTTCGCGGGGGGGGGAATCGGGCTTGCTTGTGGCAGCCTGACAGGCCACCATCTTGTTTTCATGTAGATGGCAAAGAAAAATCGAGGCCCCATATACATAAATTGTGAAAAACTTTTCTGTTCAACAATGGAGGAATGCTAGAATCTCTTAAATATGATTAACGACTTTTATTGCATCTTTAGAGGGCATTTTCAGGTTTTAATGCTTTAATGTTGACGCTATGTACACGTATGTGTGTTGACTGTTGACGCTTAATGGCACTAAACACGTAGCATAGCTACTTTGATAAGCCCGTTGAATACTAAACACCTCATTATATCATACCCGACTCTGAGCTTTTGGCAACTTCAGTCAATTGGTTCACATCATGTTCTGCTTTGGCTGCTTCAGGGTTGGCAATTTTTTATTAAAACCTAATTACAATCTTTTTTTTTAAATTTAAATCATTGTTTATTTCTATAATTAAATATGAAGATGAATTAGCATAATTGCATGTATCTGCTTTCAAAGCAAGTAAATTTGTTGCACGTTAATAGGCAATCTTGTATATATGGTTTGTGATCCAACTCCTTTGCGATAGAGTAATAACTAACGCTTGATTAAAATTTACGTGACTTACTGCATAGTAACCAACACTTCTTATGTCATTAAAATACATGTGTACTCGTTGAAATGAAATGAACAATACGGTAGATATACACTGATACTTATATACATATTAAACTCTAAAGTAGACGCTTTAAATAGCGGTAGTGAAATTAAATCAAATTTATAAATCCTTCAATTGAATTCATGCACTAAATCCAGTTTAAGTGGAAACAGAGGACTTGAATTGAGAAAGAGCCCGGCCAGCCTCGGTTGTGTGTAATGCATAGTGCTTTTATACTTTTATAGAACTAAGAACTGATGAACTTAATCCTAACCCATGAGGGATTTTTTATTAGGGCAAATCCTTAATCCTCCAAAATCCTCCAATTGCCCAACTTAAAAACTGCAGTCATCCTCAATCGTCCAAAATCCTTGAGCCTTTAAAACACTTTTCATCCTCAATCCTCCAAAATCCTCCATGCTTCAATCACCATTCATCTCAGTCCTCCGAAATCCTCCAATGTTCAAATCATCATTCATCCATAATCCCCCAAAATCCTCTTAAACCACCCGGAGGATTTTGGAGGCTTGAGGTGGGTTATAATTTTGGGGAGGGAGGTTGTTGTAAAATGTGCAAAAAATGGAAAAATTACAAATCAGGTAAAAAGTGAAAATTTAAAATTTTTTCCTCCCTAAATTAAATCTGCGGACTCAAAATCACCAATTTAAAAATAATTTGATTTAAATTGCGATTTGAATAGGTGATATACAAATCAAGATGATTTACGAGTAAATTAGACAACGTACCCTGGGATGCGCAATACCAAAAAACCACTCGAAATGGACCAAAGCCACGTAACCATGGATACATGGCGTGTACAAATTCAAGACGGACCATCAAGATGCATACATACAGAAAACAATTGAACCATGAACGATGAATATATTTATAAGTTTATGTAAGGAAATCTGAAGTGAAGTACATGTAGACTCTTTTTCTTAATTTCAGATCGCAAAAATTATTCAGTCAGATTGCAAAAAATCCTAAAATTGCAGTGAAATGTGGTCAGTAGTCCACCTTGCGTGTTAGAGATACTGCAAAATTATTTTCCGATTCTGAGCTTTTAATTTTGACTTACAGGAATGACGGAAGGGATGAGGGCACTTTTCATACTTCTGGCTCGCTTAAACCATTTCTGGATTGTGACAAAAGTTCTTTACGAATAAAAAGTAACCGCACGAACAATCCATTTTCAGCCACGGTAACAAGCCGATTTTCTTATGAAGAATTTCTTAGAGAGAAATAGTTCATAAATCAAAATTTCATAGCTAATTCCAAAAAAATTAAAAAGCAGACGATGAGTACACTGTCACTCAACTTTATCAGCTGTACAGCAAGCTGTCAACAATACCATCCCCATGCCGCGTCCTGACAAACCCATTACGTCACATTTCTGCTAGGTCAGTATAGTTGAGTTTGTAACGTACCTGTATTTGCGTGCACTTAACGTGCGATCCAAATTTAGAAAAAAATGTGTTCAGTTTTCAGCAGATTTGAATACAGAAATTCTAATTCATTTGATTGGCTGTAAGCGTGTATATGACTGTTGAATACGAACAAGTATTTGGAATTACACATAGTGGGTGACTTATCGCCTTGTAAACTGTTGTTGATTTTTGGATCCAGTGATTTTAACAAACTGAAATGTCGAAGTGTGAACTAGAAATCTGGCCTAGTCCAGAAAGTTTGAGAACAAATGTATCTTACCTTTCAAATAAAACTTGTCTTAGAATGCGAACTGAAGAACAGCGCAAAAAGAATTAAGTAGGTTTAAAATCGAACGATCCAGAATAGGAAAGATTTGGAACTAGGAAAACGAAACTATCAAGTGTCATTACTTTATTTGCATGGAAATGCAGTGGGATCCCGTCCCCCGAAAAAATTTCAACCTGACTTTTTTCATAGAAATAGGGCCTAAGTATTACAGAGGTAATTTATATTTTCCTGAGTAAAATTGTAACTGACACAGACAAAGCTAGATACCAAGGACACGAAGGAGACGCACAATTAACATGACTGACAAACGCTTGGCATGCGATTAGTCCAGGTGGACTCCCTGATCGTACTACGTTACGGAGGGAGTCCAGGGTATAAAGGGTGCAAAATCGGGCATGGGTTAAGAAAATCGACTCATCACCACCAAAGACAAAACGGGAAAATAAAGTCGGACGTAACGTTAATTCTGGCCATTGTTGTGGACTGTTTTCAGCCGTTCTCCAGTGCAGTTCGTACCAAAGATCATATAGCGCCGCGAAGCGGCGCAAGATGGCAAACTTCACCGTGAATACACGTAAAACGCTGTAATCGCATAGGCGCCATTTGAGCAAGCGATGCACGTGCGCAATGCACATTAATGCACAGGCGCAGGCGCTGCGGCAGGCACGTGCACCTGGTGAGCCTGCGCCTAAGCATTACCGTAAACTGCGCAGGCGTATCGCTTGCTCAAGTGGCGCCCATCGTAATTACATCTTTTGGGCAGAGTTTTCCATCTTGCGCTTCTACGATCTTTGGTTTGTACAGTGTGCGCGCGCAACAATTCGGCGTACGAGATCCTGAGCCACGTACACGCACATCGGAACTTCATTTTCTAACCGGAACCAGCGAAACTGAAGTCTAAAGAGTGCATTCCACCAAATGGCGCGCGAGGTCATTAATATTTTGTGATCCCACGGGGTTTTTACAATAAGACAGGCCATAATCAGGAGGCATTATAGAAATACTTCTATAAATCTCGAATTTAGGACTGATATCCTGATATTTCAGGCCAAAAAGCCCGAAATCGCAGACCTATTTTGGATAAAGGTGGGAGGTCACTTTCAGAAATGAGCGCTTAGTTTTATTGCTATTTTGGGGTATCTTCATTCAAAGGCGAATAAAAAAAATCTTTGTGGCTAACCCCCATGAAAATGAAACGAAAGGTGATCTTCTGGCCATAATCTTGAATTTCCAGTGAAAAAACGGAGGCTAACCTCTTCACGAGAGTCAACAGGCGGCGCTATTTTGGTCCGATTTTGCATTGTTTTCTATGGGCACGTATTTGTGTAGTGCAACCCTAAACGAATCCACTGGTTCGGAAACGCTCAGCGCACAACGGCACGGTGGTTCTTATTGATCTCTCCATGCTGTGTACACACAGCATCGGGACAGGGGCGAGGCTGTGGCGTATGTTGGTGACAGTTGGCCTAAGTTACCTGCATGGCGCAAGCTGAGTCTACTACAGAACAAAATATGAACATTTTAGGGGTTACCCGAATAGTGAGTTAATTGGTCAGTCTGAAGCCCCCGGCCGACAAAAACGGAACTGCACTTTTGCTATCGGCTCGACGGCACGCGGTGTACCAGTCACGGCCTCCGTGTAGCAGGCGAGGAACAGACCTTAGCCAGTAATCGCGCACGCGTAGTGTGTGCACACTGTTCGGATTCCTGTACTGTATGTGCGTGCACTTTACGACTAGACTCGAGAACGGATTAATTACATCTACAAAAGTAGCGTTGTCTCTCACTTATTTTCCTCGATTTTGCAGTCCATGGTTCGTTTTGAAATTCCTAAACCCCCAGATGGATAGATAAGGCCTCGAAGAACTTGTAAACGTGAAAAACTAGCTTCTTCAACTAGGTAAACCAAGAACAAATTAGAACCAAATTTGTGGTCGTTTTGTACACAACTTTTATACCCTGGACATCAGTCGTAATGAAATGAAGACAACGTCCAACCTGGGCTAGGCATGCGATATGCTTGGCATGGAACAAAACATCCGGATGGCAACAGACAAAATATTGATTCATAGTATGTAAGGTATTAAATAAAGCAAAAAGTAAGTTGCCACTCGAAACTCTCAACGAACCTGCAAGCTATGATTTCTGACCCACGGTCTAATAAAAGGGTTAACAGAAAGCATAAATTGACAGATCAAATAATCAACATGCAAGACCACAAGCTATACCACAATATCGGCCCATGCTCTGTAGTTTTAATCACATTAGAAAATCACTTTTATTAGACTACATCGATCGTTACAACGTACCTCTGCCCCCACCTCGAGGTCGTCGACACGTGAAAAGAGAACTCGAACGTGCGATCCAAGCGAGCCAATATCAATTAAAAACCTACAACGCAAATCATATCATCAATTTTAGGAATATCACGAAACATTGATTAGAATTTACTGCTACTGGTCAACAAGGTCACGTTTTACGTAAAGATCTCATAATAGCAATCCAAAATTACACCCGACCAGAAACACTTGCAGCGGCAGACATTCAAGGCATCCGACGATTTCAACGATATTATAGAAATTGGGCATTAATTCCACGTTTCTTTGAAAACGATCTAATACACTTTTTTGACTTTTACAAAAAATACACAAAAACAAACGCTTTGTCTGATTTTCGAGAGATAGGAGCCTACAAGCTACAAACGATGAAAAGTTCAGTTTAAAATGGAAAGACCAGATCCACAAGAAAACGAAGTGGGTATTTTTACGTTTAGTAGTACAAACATCACGGTGTTTCACGGACAAGACGTCAAGAACGCGTTAGAAGAACAAAACCAACAATTCTCTCGGAAGTAGACGAACATACACAAAGGGGGTCTGTGTGGGTATTTGATAAAGTCTTTGCGTTTTATACAACGTGGCACTTTACGATCTGTTGGAAGGGAGTTACATATCACTCCCCAAAAAGTTGGTGAACAAACACGCAATCATCAAGATTAAAAACAAAGATCAACGATGTGTAATATGGACAATACGAGCGGCTAAAGGACTTTATAGAGACAATGTCAGACAAAAAGCAGAGACAAACTCAAATTATAAATTAACAAAGAGAGAACATCAACATACAAAACAACAACAGATGGTTTAAACTTCACGAACATGGACATTCCTACCCCAGTGTCGCAAATCGCATCGAAGCGCCATACGAGTTGGTAATAAACGTGTATGGTTACACCAGAAAAGGCGGTGTGTTTCCTCTTTACAAAAGCAAGAGCGAAGAACCTTACTGTATTTTAGCAACGGTAAAACCACTCATTATTGTTGGATCAAAAATATTTCTAAACTTATTTCGGGTGATATAGATAATCACAAAGGTAAAATATATTTTTGCTTTACTTGTATGACACACTTTAGAACCCCACAAAAAATACACAAACACAAAGAAGACTGTCAAGGAGTAGACGTCGCTCCTTCCAAAATTCGTATTACCGGAAAAGGTAAAAACATTCTCAAATTTAAAATCTACAAAAATAATCAAGATGCCCCCTTTGTAATTTATGCCAATTTTGAATCCGTTTTAGAACCTGTGCCGCCGCAAGAAGCCAACACGAACGCCAAAACAATCAAAACTCAACACCACAAACCGTCTGGTTACTCTTACGCAGTCGTACGCTGCGATGGTGTATACACAAGTCACAAAGCCTACCGAGGCCAAGACGCTGTTACTGACTTTATAGAGTCTCTCACGTGAGAACAAGATCAGAAATTGGCAAACGACCAAACGTTTGCCAATCCAAAACTGCTTTTATGGACATCAGAACTACAAAAACAAGATGATGCGTGTAACACTTGCTGGATCTGCGAGAAAGGATCTATCTCACTAAAGACAATCAATGTCAATGTAAATTTACCCAGGACACCAAAACCAAAGACAAAAAAGATAGAATTTAGTTCAAAAACGAGAGAGGTTTTACCGACTTTGTCTGTATGAGCTGCGAAAAACCCATCAACAAGTTTAGAAAGGTCAGAGATCACTGTCACATCACCGCTAAATATCGTGGCCGAGCTCATGCTAACTGCATCTCAAAGTCGTTACAAACAAGACTCCCATTCCAGTCGTATTTCACAACTTGGAAAATTACAAGGCCCATCTGATTATTCTTCTACTTTAATTATCGGTGGAAAATAAATGTCATTGCTAAAAACTCTTAAAAGTATATTTCATTTTCTCTCGATGAACTTCGATTTCTCGATTCGTGTCATTTAACGGCCGCTTCACTCGATTGGTTGGTTAAAAATTGTCCCAGAGACGATTTTAAATTGCTTTGTGAAAGATGTGCAAACCATTACTATTGGAAAAGGGTATCTATCCATACTAATATGTCAATGATTTCAACAAATTTGAAGAAACGAGTTTACCCGTCAGAGACAAATTTTACAGTTCACTCAAAAAGGAGACCGTATCTGAGGGAGAATATAACCGAGGCTAAAAAAGTATGGCAAGCTTTCAGATGTCAAACCTGGGAGCCTATCACAATCTCTACGTAGAAACGGACACGTTGTTACTCGCAGGTGTCTTTGAAAACTTTCGCAAAGTCTGTAAGATACGCGACGGTCTCGACCCCGTCAATTATACGTCTTCTGGTCTCTCTTGGAATGCTTTATTGAAACACTCCGCCATTGAACTCGAGCTTGTAACGGTCATCAATAAACACCTCTTTTTTTGAACGGGCCAAACGAGGTGGTATATCTAGCCTGGGGGCAAACGATATGCCAAAGCCAACAACTCGGGTATCGAAGAATACGATCCAAATCAACTGACTTCATACATACTTTACTTAGACGGAAACAATCTCTACGGATGGTTCATATCTCAACCGCTTCCGTACGGTCACCTTTGCTGGGAAAAAAACCTGGGCAAGTTTACATCTGAATACATTCAAACGCTTTCAGCTCGCTCTAAAACCAGTTTCACACTCGAAGTGACCCTCGATTACCCTCAACACCTGCACGATCTGCACAACGATTTTCCCCAAGCACCTGAAAATATTCAGATATCTAACGAATGTTTGTCAAAGATCGCCTCTGTAGACAAACTCAGTATGTTATTCATTATGGCATGCTGCAAAAATTCTCGAATTGGGGTTGGAGTTTAAAACAGTTCACCACACGTTGTCTTTTTACAAGCACCTTGGATGAAAAGTTACATTGACAAAAACACCGAGTTGAGAAAATGAGCCACCTCTGACTTTGAGTAGGATTTTTTTCAAACTGATGAACAACTCAGTTTTGGGCAAAACGATGGAAAACGTGAGAAAACGAATCGATCGATACCTACTGCGAGACGATCAAGATGCGAAACGTTTTAAGCGTTTGGTTTCTCAACCTCACTACAAATCCACCAACCCCATCTCCGAGTGTGATCTCTCGTTTGTCGGAATGTATGGAATTAAAACCGTGTTGGACAAGCCCCTATATTGTGGTGCGGCTGTGTTCGATCTGTCAAAAACGTTATGTATGGCTTTTATTACAACACGCTATAATCAGATTTTCGAATTTTATTTTCTAATTATCCAACAGATTCCTCACTATACGACCCCAAAACAAACAAGTAATCGAAAAGATGAAAGACGAATTTGGGGCAAACTTGTTTCGGAAGTTGTGTGTTTAATCCCTAAAATGTATTCAATCTCACTAGAGGATGGCTCAAAACTAAAAAAAGCCAAAGGAGTGACAAAAGTCGTTACTAAAAAGCAACTGCGACACGAGGCTTACAAAGAAACGTTATTTGATCACAAACACGTCTTTACAAAACAACATCCCATTAGATCACCAAAAAAAACATGGTTTTTACGTTCAAAACAAATTGAGCCTGTCACCTCGAGACACAAAACGATACGTCCTTGACAACGACATCGACACTTTGGCCTCCGGTCATTACCGAGCCGGCGGTAACTCAGTGTCTTCGGGTAACACTTGAAGCTCTTCTGACTCGTGCGTTTTCGATTTGATACATATCTATACTCCAGATCGGATCGGATCGCTTGCTCTCCTGACGGTGCTGCCTTTTTGTTCACCCTGGTAATATAGGTATCGAACTAAAGCGTTTGGTTAAATTTCTGGGGCTTTGTTTACTTCACTTTTCTCGGGTGCAGCCGGTAATTGTTTTACACGATCTAACTTGATGGCTACCAAAGGAACCAGTTCATTTTCTCGCTCGTCTCGTATCAATGGGTTACGTATCAACCGATTTTTTTCTCTGTTTAGAGATTCTATAACGTGGGGCAGACGCTCGATACATTCTAAGTTTCGTTCACCCGGATTTCATTACTCGTGCGTACTGGTATCCAAACAAACCCTCGGCCAACGTTCGGTTAAACCGTTCAACGATCCCTAGCGATCGATGAACCCCCGGTACACCCACCTGCACCTTCACATCCTTTTTTACAAACTTTTTAAACTCGCCTTTAAATTCCGATCCAGAGTCTACATTAACCGTTTTTGGCTAAGTCAGAGGAGACCTACCGTAAATTGTGTTTTATGGCATCGGTCACTTGTTCGGCTGTTTTGCTTGTCAAAGGTTCGGCTTCTTTGTATCTTGAAGCCACGTCAACGGTGTAGGTTTTCAACGGCTGTGTGCCCTTTCCAAGAACCTTGAGGACTGTAATGAACTTTTTAAAACTTTTGCTCGCTTTGATTCAATTCCATCGTTCTTTTCAAAAAAAGAAAGAAAAAACATTTAGACTAAGTTTTTTACCAGTACCTATTACCAATAACGTTTCACCAGTACCTATACACAAGATAACCCAACAACGCGGTTCCACCCAATACAAACACGAGTTCTCTTTCTTTCCGATCATCACTCGGATCGTCAAAACCAGCCAATGGCTGGTTCTGGCGGAAGACTCATATGGTTGACGCCCGTGAATATACACCATCAACGTTTCGTTTACATTTTTAAACTTTTGTTCTGATGATCTCATTTTTTGAATGCGCCCATTTAAGAGCGTGGCCACGAGAGGACCATGCAGAATGTGATAAGGTGGGGTTTAACGGATTGGGCTGAAATTTGGTGTGTATGGGGGTCTCAGGTAGCCTTGAGATTGTGCAAAATTTTAGGTCAACCGACCTCATCTTTAGGACAAAGGGCCCAATTATGTACCTTTAAGTAAAATATGTGTGATTTTGGGGCTACAAAACGTTTAACGCTTACTGTTTAACAATAGAAAGCAGCAGAACATTGACATTTGCAGGGCTTAGAGATTCTGTCCTGCCATAAATGGGATGTCCAAATTGAGGGGAAAATGTATTTTAAGAGGCAGAGGAAAGCCTTCACTTAGGGGTACCCCTAAATTTGCTTCAAAGTTAGGCCTGTCTTTGAGTAGCTATGGGGTCATTAGTGCAGGTCTTTTAGCAATGAATCTTCGATGAAACAAAGTCCTTATTATGGTCTTTTGTACGCATCAATAAAATATTTGTCATGAGTTTTCAGTATGGACTTACATGAGCCTCGGTTTAGCCTCATATAGTGTATTTGAGCCTTCTATCAGTTAAAACCGGTACCGATTGTGATTCCCACTTTCCACTGCAGTCTCAATGCATTGCAAAGAAAGAAAATCTCTGTTAACCTAAAATAAACCATTTTTTCTGCCCTTAACTATCCAAGTCTCCTATTAACAGAAATTGAGCTTTTATAGCCTGTTAATATACACTGCAGCTACCACAAGGATCGTGATTCATCTCGTATAAACCACTTGCTGCCAGCTTTTCAGTCTTTCTGATTAGTTTGGTCCCAAACAAAGGTAGCCTACACGTACCAGTGCAAGCTTACGGCATAAAGTTGTTAGGCCATTATTGTGGTGGTCAACACATTGTTAAGGCCCTTACTGCAAAGCATGGTCTGTTTAAGATTAAGGCAGTTGGAAACAAAAAGTACACAAATACTTTATTTCAATTGAGACAATAATGCAAAGGTGACAATATTCATTTATTTATAATATATTAATTTATTGTGCATTAAAATTTAATGCTACACAGAAGATATTGAAAGCATGTGAGGTTGCTGTTGCATGTAAAAAATAATAAGAAATGTTTAAAAGAGAAACGAAAAAAGGCTAAATGTCAGGCAGTGGTTATAATCTGCAACAGTGCAAACAAATGCAGGAATTACATTTCTTTGTAAGTGACATACGGATCATTTGAAATTTTTTTAGAAAAATAAAAGAAGTAGATGCTGTACCTCTTCCATCAACACCCTAAGAAACTAAAAGCTAAAAACTAAAAACAAAAAGCCCTATTATTTTAAACCACAAGAATGGAAAACCTCACAACTTCGATGAGTTCATTAAGATTAAAGCTTTTCCACCACGAAACGACCAGGCCTTATTTGGGAAGCAGGTTGGGAATGATTCTTTTGGGAATGACTCATCATTATGCATAAATCAATGCAATCAATGAATGGCATCAAGCCATATTGCCTCATAGCCATACTGCTTCTGTACAGTAAATTGAGAAGCTGTCTCTCAACCAATTCCTCAGCATTATCCTTTACATCAAAGCCCAGTCCTTGGATAGCAGTGTCCCTGATTTGTGTAAGAGAGCAAGGCCTGAAAATAACTGTCCATCAACAGGTGGCTATCCATCCTTGATAAGGAAGGTGATCAGGAACTGGAGCTCTAAATTCTTTGTTTGTGGTGTTGGAGCCTAAGAAGAATCCAGGGCTCCTAAATCCTTTGTAACATTTTTTGTCAGTTGATGAAGACTGAGAATGTAGGCAGGAAAATGAGAAAATAGATAAATCCTGTGACAAAATGCAACACACACAAGGCTGTGACATAACCAGAGGGGGGCAGTGGACCACCCCCACTCAGAACCCTGAGGGCAGACTGGCAATTCGGCATTGGTATGGAGAACATTGCAGGGCGGGCTGCCTTTGTTAAATAAAATAATATTATTGTCCACTGGGCTAGATAAATTTACTGTTAAAAAATTATCTTGGAAAATTTTTCCTCCATTCCCTTGAAATATCAAAAGTTTGCCTCCGACATCTCATTATAATTACTGAGCAGTGCTTGCCTGTGCTAGTTTAATTGAGACCCAGTCTGTAACTGCAAAACCCTCCCCCGTACCCGAAGTGAGATTTCGAAAATGATAAAACGGATTGCCCCGTCTACAGCCCCCCTATCTTGGTAAACAAATAAGAGGTTTGCATACAATCATATCATCTATCTATGATAACATGCAAGATGTCACTATTTAGTTTACTGTAGTCACCAGTACTTTAGGAATGGGAGGCACTTGCCATTAACCGTGAAAACCAATCAGACTTGATAATAGGTGGCGACATTAGGGACCTGGCGACTACAAGGTCATAGTATCTTACTCTGCAGGCTTGATCAGGAAAGCCTGGAATGGTCCTGTGGATTTGTTGAATTGTACCAGCAGGGTTGGGTGCGTATATTTTTTTCAAATCTTGTCCATTTTCCATCATAAACAATATCCAGCAAATTAGAGTCTACAATTTTCAATATACCAATTACTGGCCGCATTAAGGATTGAAGGGAGAATTGCCCAAACCTTTCATTATTATAGAATCCCAAAATGCTTCGTGCATAATTTTCCAGTTTTACGTTATGTTTCAAAATATTGCACTTTTACGTAACTGTTGAAAAAATGAAGAGAATTTACTTTGACATCTCACTTTCTTTTTGTTTATTGTTTCAGTTATCCCATTGAAATAGAATCTCACTTTCCTACTAAATGCACCATCTACTAATGACGTACTATTGTGATGCATTTTTAAGGCTATTGAAAATTGAAATCATAAGTCCATTAACTAAATATTTGCTGCAAGAACATAACCAGTTATACATCAAGTTAATCTGTGGTAAAGAGTTATGTTTACGAGCATATGCCAGTATATAAGACGGAAACATAACACTGCATGGTGGTCTTCCTCATCCAGGATCGTTCTTCTGGGGTGTTCGTACAAGTTCATTTCCCCGTCAACAACAACAGGCAGAGACATATGACGCTCTTCCATCAGGATTGTACAAAGCTCGAACACGGATTCATCGCAAGTGTATCGACCTTTATAGACGCACTCACTGCTGCAAACATCAATTTCATCTTGAGGCATCTCTACCAGGAAGTTATTTGCTCCATGGTGGAGCTATGGCATAGTATGCATTAGCAGGGGGCGTCCAAATGGATCATGGCGATTTCTTAAGGGGTTGGTGCGATGGGCATTCCACTCCTTTAAAACAGTGTCCAGTTCTCCCTAAAGTTTGTAAAATTTAAATAAAATGTCTTTTAATAATCTAATATTGATTACCTTCATACACCAGCCTGAATACTGTGCACAAATCACACTTTCCAAGACTAGTTCATGTGGAACTCACCTGGATTATACAGAAAGCAAAGCTTCAGCAGGGATTTGTCTAGAAGATTTCCACGGAAATAGCCTTCCTCTTCCAGTTGGCAGAAGAGGTCTATCCAAAACTGAGTGAAGTGTTTTCTAAACATGCCCACCAACACTCAATCCTTTGATTATTTTGACATGGTTCTCTGCATGAAACTCTTGTCTTTAGCAAATGAATCATCATGATCCCTTCTAAGAAACTGATGCATCTGTTGGATGTAAATGTTTTCAGTTCCAAGATGATTCTTGAGCATCCCATGGTAGAGCGTACCGTGTTCACGTAATATCCTGCAATGACAGCAGGATAACTGCTCGTTGTATATGCTTCGAGCCACAAAACACGCCTCTAGAAACCATTAATACATCCATTAATGCAGATTCCGTCATATAGGAGTTGAAAAGTGTCCTTTACGAGAAAAAAAAGAAACTTCAAATAAGGAACAGTTGAAGAGAGAAAGCAGGTACACAAAGACGTTAAAGCAGCTGTAAGACGTGTGAAACACATGTATGAAAACAAGGTTGAGTCCAAACTTGCTGTCCCAAATTTCCGGTCTCCGTGGCAAGGTATTAAATCGAAGGTGGGACTCAATGTATCACCTGATCTACACAACTGTGTTACGATCCTAGTTGATCCGAATCCTTTGTGTCTCCCTGAAAAGGTACGTGTGGAATTTAGGTACATTCCAAAAACCTATAAAAGACTCCGTAGTCATTGATTTCGCTCTCAGTCAGTGCCTATATGCTTTTAGCATGTGCGTTTCGAAATAGCCGGCGTTGGGTCAGCACCTCCTTGTCGTCTACACCTCGATTACTGCCGCACCG
>NW_019091377.1:1807907-1826020 GCF_001949145.1 Acanthaster planci | reverse complement strand
ATTGACGAGGCTGCACTCTTTAGAGGTGCCTTCATACATGCTTTCTTCGGGTTCATGCGAGTGGGGGAATTCACAGCATCCGAAAAGGCTGCAGGTTGCTCACGGATTTTAAGTCGCAATGATTTTTCCTTTGTGGGCTTAAGTCAGGCGGTCATGGCTGTAAAACTTCGATTCTCAAAAACAGACCCAAGGGAGGATTCAGTAGTTTTGCAATTTCATAGGCAGCGCAACTCCACAATTTGCCCATGCTCTTATAGAGTACTTGCAGGTGCGACCACCAATTCCAGAACCACTGTTCGTTCACTTTGATGGTTCCCCTCTCACCGCCGACCAGTTCAATAGCATGTTACAGTCCTGCCTCAAAGACTTAGCCGTCCCCCTACAGGATTCAGCTCCCATAGCTTTCGCGAAGGCGCTGCGACTTCTGCCGCCCTTAACGGAGTAGCGGTCCCACAAATCCAACACTTTGGTCGTTGGAAATCACAAGCAGTCAACCTGTCAAGCAGTCAAGTCATACATTAGACCCAAGAAAGTCTGGCTCCCAGCCGTGCACGGGCTAGCAGTGCCTTTTCTTCTCCTTTGTAGTTTTTTACCCTGCAAGTCAACTCTCTTTTTCTTTCCACACACCTGCCAGTCGCATGTTGTTGGCTGTCTTTTGTTCAATCTGTTTCAGGTATTGGCCGCATCTGGGTGGTGGGGGACAGTATAGTCTTCAGAGCAGGCCACCCCCTGATCTTATGAATGTATAATTATTGACATTGTAAAGGTCTGATAATCATAAGCTCAGCAAGAGCTAAATGTAACACAAGTATTTTGTTACCAGTAAAGTAAATTTCGCTATCAGTTGAGTAAATTTTGCTATTAACCGATCAAGTAAAGGTCTGACAATTATAAACCCAGTTAAACTAAGTGTAACTCAAGCGTTTTTTACCATTAAGTAAAGCTTTGTCATTGTATAATCTGGGTTCATTGGCTTGCTCACACTTCTTCCCACCAAGGCCATTCGTGCGCATTGCATAACTATGAATTTGCTAATAAAAGGTCTATTGCCTTCTCGTTTTCTGCCATCAGATCTTCACAGCTGCACTGGACCTAGACTGATTCCAGTCACCTACGTAGTGTCCACACGTCTTATAGACGTCCTCCAAACTTAGGGACTGGTAGCGGGTAATGAAACCGGCGGTATTCTGCTGTTTGTTTGTTTGTTGTTGTTAATGAGGAAATGAAGCCTGCTCAATGCACAAATCAAGCAGGAGCTGATACAATATTACCGAAAATAATGGGACAGCTTCCTAAGGTGGCAGTTCTAAGTAGGCTTACGCCTCTTCTCCCATAGCCTGCACCTAGTCTTTGCAGGGTTTTTCTCCGAAGGGTTCAACAAAGTGGAGGAAATTGTTCTTGGACTTTAGGGCGTTTCAGGGCAAGTTGGTGGTGAAAGGATGAGTGTCTTCTGTCTGTCTCAGCTGTTCAGTACAGTTGGCTACTGGAGTGAAGACAAAGACGTAGCTCTAGACAACAGATTCGGTTCCAGCCTTAAGGCGTCTTCCATATGGCTATGTAGGTTTTTTTGGTTGCGTTACGTACAGAATGCAATCATGCGTTTCACTTTTTCGACCCATTAACATAAAGCACGTAGGCCCTATATGCGTTGCGTTCGGCCGTCGAAATAGCCCCGGGAGTGATTTTGACGGATACGTAACGCCAATTGGCACAAGTGTTGACACGCATATGGAAAGGCGCCTTTAAGTGAAAATCGAACCCAAAACTAGTAACGGATCTAGACTAAAGATACTATGACAAGTATAGGCCTACTGGAGTTATACAATAAGTTTAAAGATACATGTTATCACCAGCATTATGCCCCTCGTATGCTCGGGTTTACCAAAATTTCGTCCCTACCCTTCAGAAAGTTCTGACGATATCCCGTTTTCGTCATTGCTGGATTCGCCACTGACCTCTCTGTTGAGTAAATTTGTGTAGAATCTATTTTACAGATTTTGAGTCAGGCCGAAAATTCGTCCGTTAAGCCGACAGAATATCTCCCGGTGAGCAATGTCTATCTTTAATTTCCTATTGAGAAATTTATAGCTGACTTGGTTCATGCATGGCAGTTTGCGTAGACGAATGACATAGTTACCAACTGTATTATTATTCACAAGAAGCCAGTAGAGATATATGTAGTTTTGCTACGGTTACATTGACCTTTACTGCACATTCAAAACCATACAGACATATAATTCTTTGTCAACGTTTTTGGACGTGACCAGCGCTTCTCATAATATCCCGGATTCTATATTATCTGACTGACTGCACTCAGTTTGTTGGAAATTTATTCAGCTGAATCAGAGATTCATTCAGAATTAGGCCTAACAGTTCACATCAGCAGAGTTCAACAAGTTACCGTCCTAGCTCCAGTTCAGTTTTTTTTTGTTAACCAGATTCACCAGTTTGTGGATAAGTGTGAATGTAATTATTTAGAACTTGATCTATAGACACATGGTGTTGATTAATTTTAGAATTAAGCAGACTGAGCGGGCATGAAGGTTATCGCGATTTGAGTATTAGATTATTGTTGCATGATCGTGTCAGTTGTATTGTTGGAAGATTTATTTATTTATTTATTTGAAAACACGCAGGGTAACATTGTTCAGCAATAGCTGTTTTTCAAAATTACCTTTATCAGAAGAAAATACGCGTCTAATAATATGATTAAAACAAGAAAACACACCAACATATGAAAAGGAAGTTCACTAAGATCAGATATTTCTCGTCTGTACTGCCTGAGGAATCCGCAATCATTCAAAGTGAACCCCTCAATATTAACAACTATCTATAATTCAATTTTATGTACTGTTTGGAATTTCTTTTTAGTGTATTAGGAAAGGCTATGCCCGCGAAGCATAAACAATAAAGATCGCAGGAACAAATTGGTGCGGCAGGCTGAAAGAGTGATTGGTGAGTGTCAGGACGAGGTAGAGCCGGCCTAACACTACTGTCTAAAGAAAGGCATCCTCTTCGATTTGGTATAACCTATCTAATCTGCTAGTTATTTGGAATTCTGACCGGACTAATCATTTCTCAAAGTGTTAAAATGAGGCAGCGGCGTATTGTGCTGGGAACTGGGAAATTGTGAAGGATGACTTGCACGGCAATGGAAATTTGAAAGGGGGGGGGGTTCCAAGGATTTACACCCATGGAATGAGGCTTCCGAAAGCTTGGATAACAATCACTACGATTATTCATATCTGGAGCTATCATATTTCACAATTCCAACTTTAGACCTCAATTTTGACAGCTGTGTTTACATTTTTAAAAATTACATTCAGAGTAATAATTATCTTCCCATCTTTCATGGTCTAACAATGTAAGCGCAGAGTTTTTTATTAGGCGAAAATGGCAGTGGCTGTACTTGATGTTTAATTACACCTTTACAGGTACTTCTTTTATACACTGATAATTATACACATACATATAAGTGTATATGTATAAGGTCTTTGTTTAATGTTTGCAATTGTGATGTTTTGTTTTCGTTGTCTTGTGACACTTTGATACGACCGCTATGTACCGGTGAGCAAAAATAATTTCCTCTATGGTTGAAAATACTCAACATCTAAAACTTTCGAGAAAAAGTTTACACCAGCCAATCTACATACAGCTAAGATGGCCACCAAGCATGCTGTAATGTCAAAGGAAGCATTAGATTGCTAATTGTAGTCTTCAAAGAAAACGAAACTGAAACAAAGAAATGGCTACATAACTATTCGTTTGCGACTGAACTGTATCTACCAAGTCAAACTATGATTTTTTTTTCTGATGTGAATGATGTGAAAAGTCTTCATTGACAGCAATCACTTTTTTGGAAAAAATCATTTAAAGTTTCTTGAAACACAGTTACTTTTATTATCATATACGTCAAACTACACGCCCTATTTCGGCTGCACTACCTAGAAGCATAACAGAATAATTTACGAGTCGCTGGAAGCACTCTTAAGTTATACGCCTATAACTATACGCCTATAACTCGAATGTGCACCATTAGGAATAATAACATTTTCACTCACGAAACATATCTAATTTCATTATGATGCCAATCTAGTTGCTACAACTCTCTATGGTATAAGAACCCCATTTGCTCTTTCCAATGCAGTCTAATGCAGTATACATATCTAAAAAAAAATTACCTTCAGACTGTTTTGATTTGGTCAAAGTCATTTCACAGATGATTAAATCAAATTTGCCAAAACCTTGCCGAACTCTGTAAATTCAAAAAGCAGTGGTAAGCTAACACAAGGAAGCACTTTTTGTTGCAAGCACAAACATTACACACAGGCACAGTATAGCCCTCGTTATGGCAATTCCACAGGGAGTTATGTCAAATGCATCTGTGGTTTGGTTTCTTGTTTTGCTGGTACACTCTCTTGCTTCTTTAGACAAAAGTCAGGGGGATGATCCTACGCAAAGTGAAGGGATATCCTCCGTTCTCTCAGAATGCACGCCACCGAGGTGTTATTTAGCGCCTTTTGGCAACAATTTCATATGGATGTGGCCCCAGAGTGATACCAACAATTCCTTCCAGAGAAGGGGGTGGTTTGCCCGCAGGTAAAGAGAATGTGAATCGCTGAAGGAGGTTGACAAAGAAAAGAAACATCTCCATCTTCGCAAGGGTCTCTCCAATGCAAATGCGCCGACCTGTGTTTGGAAGCAAAACACGAAAGCCTTCTGACTTTTGCGCCTACATTTACATTTTAGGACATTTTCATTGCATTTCAACTTTTTATATGTGTGCTAAGTATTAGTTTTGCAGGGCAGCCAAAACGCAGGGGATATGAAGTTCGATGGTGCAGTGACTTTTCGAGGAGAGGTATTATTTTGCTGGAAATCTCAGGCCATTGGAGGGAAAATATCTGCACAAACGCAGCGATGTGTTAAATGGCTTTGTTTCAATAGTTCCAAGAAAAGTCTTTTACGCCCTGGGTTAAAAATGTCATTGATTTCAAGCTTTGTCTACTAAGCAACAGGATGAATCAATACAGGTGTGATTTGCAACCAATGTGACCATTGGAAGATTCGGGAGGGGGGGTGATCACCACCACCAATTTGTTTTCAATATAATAGGGGAATTTCAATGTTTTAATACCGATTTAGTTTCAATCAAAAGCGTGTAAAAAGCGCTAAAATTTAGCCATACACTTGTAAGGAGCACAAGACTCCATAAAGTAATTCCCACATCCCCCATGAATAAGAGTGGTTCTGAAAAATTCCAAAGATAATGTGGGGGATTAGAGAGATGTGAGTACCAAAGCAAACGCAAAGCGACGGAGAACTTTTTACAAGTTGAGCCAAGGATTGTTGGTTATACCGAAACTGAATGGAATGAAAGCCTCCGGTTTTTTCACAGTCTTGCCGTCACCGGACAGGAACCTGGTGGGATCAAACTTCTCTGGGTCGTTCCAATGTTTGGGATCACGTAGAATGGCCCATAGATTCACAAAGACAACTGCAGAGGAAAAGTAAAGGTATATGGTTTTATGCCCTTCAGGCATCAAAGTACCAACATGTTACAGGGCAGCAAAACAGACGACGCCAAATGTCAAGAAGTCAGATCCAAAAAAGACGCTTCACTATTAACACTCACTGGTGGTACATTGTCCACAGAATGGCCAGAAATGACGTGTATGTTCGTTCCACCAAATGCTATACATGACCTAATCCCCATCCCGTGACTTCTCCCAGCAATCCCTGATGCTACAACTTCTTATTTAGCACTCGTTCGTCCGCACCTAGAGTACGCTTCACTATAGCATGTGGTCCTTTCGTGGCTAAATAAATCAATAAGCTCGAAATGGTTCAACGACGTGCAGCACGCTTTATTAACAACTTTAGTAGAGAGGCTAGTGTGACCGATATGATCACAAACCTTGGGTGGGACAGACTAAAACAGCGTCGAGAAGTTGCTAGATTGATCATAATGAAACAAATATTTAAGGGTGCATCTGCTATCCCGAAGTCTTTTTCAAATATGCTCCTCAAATACCACGTAGAACAGCTACACATACTGGAAATTGTGGCATTTTATATCTGCCGTCGTCCGTCGCGCGTTTTTTTTTTTTTTGAGATTTTTTGTTTTTGGGTTTTTTTTGTTACGCTTGCAAAAGTGCTATTTTTCACTTTGACCCTTGATCTTTTCACATACTTGTTCGATTGATCCACCATGCCTGTCTGTCCTTCCACGATCATAAGCAGATCATATCCCGGAAATACACAAGAGTAACTTTGAACTGAATGTATATAATAAATTACTTACAATGTTTGATTCCTTAATTAATATCTTTTATAAGAGACGAACTCATTCAACATTATTTTCAGGGCGGGTATACCGACGATGAAATCTGCTGTATACTCAAAATTAGACATGACTTGAGTTGCACGTAGGCACACAGAAGTCTTTTAAACAGTAATGTTACTTTGTTAGCCCCATGAACAGTGGAGACATGCTGGACTACCTGTACTCATTAGCTTATCCCTCATGGCATACACAACCACAAAAACCAACACGTCATATTTTCTGAAAATGAAACCAAGTAATAATTGCCCCCAAACATTCAATAAACAGCTACTTATCCCCAGCACGATTGACAAAAACAATTTGCTGTCTAGTATTTGTGGATTTCAAGGTGAAATGGACAGGAAAAATGGAATGTCTGTATAGGCTTGCAGATTTCTGTCTAGAATTTCATGACAACAAGTCAACACATTTTTACAGTAGGCAAGAGTGAATTGTACTGTGGAGACGTTTGCCTGAACATTTTTGAGGAAATTTTTCCCTGAAAGACACGTGGTTGAATTTTCAGAAAGGTGTTGCGCGACTGACGACGCACGACGGGTGACGGACAACGAAAAATTGCATATATGGAACTGGAAAAGGGCGGAATTGGGACACAACAAAAAGCAAGAGGCGACGGATGACGCGCGACGGACAACTGCAGATATGGAATTCCATAGGAAGTAGCTTTCAACTTGATTTGCACATAGCACAACTGAAGCGCACAGAAACTCCTTCGTACCAAGAACATAATACAGATTGGAACAACTTCAATCAGCTCTTTTGGGATCAGGTTCTTGAGTTTATCAGATTTTGTGCCACTCCGTTTTCTCCCGTGGCTCTACATGGATTCAGCAAAGCTATTGCCCCGTTTTGAAGAAAAACGGTAAGGAGAACTCTATGTGCAGTGGGCGTGGTTTAAACTGAATTGACGTCACACTTACGAACTGGATAAACCAGCGCGCCTATGCGGTAAATTGGCACCATTGGATAGACTAGTTCCCGTCCCGTATGTAGTCTCCAGACGTTTTACAGACGTCCTCTGAACGTAGGGACCGGTAGCGGGTAACGAATCCGGCAGAATAGACTTTTACTATATATAACAGGTTTGCCATTACCCAACGTACCCGAGGTTCAAGGTTATGGTCGGCGGTCATATTCGCCAGCTCAGCTTGAGGATGATGGGGGGGGGGACCAACAGAGCCCTGTGAGTGGGTACACCTGTGGCAACGTAGACTTTTACTAATAAATTCATAATTATTCACGCATGCGCACAAATGGCCTGGGCGGGAAGAAGCATGCGTGGGCCATTGAAAACGTACAGTGGTGCGATTTTGATCGTTTTCTCTGAGGTTTTCTGGCTTTGTTGTTTTTTTTTCAGAAACTCCCATTAAATTGTTTTGGCTATAAAACAGCACGAAAGGAGACTGGCTTTAGATACGCCAATCTCGTGCGCACGGGAAAAATCACGATTTTTTAAAGTCTTTTTACAGAGCACTAAACATCCCGCTTAGATTAGAAACAAAAGCAAAAACGGTTTAATGGAATTTCTGAAGAAAAAAATGAACAAAAGTAGAAAACCTGAGAAAAAATGATCAAAATCGCACCCCTGTGCGTTTTCAATTGCCCGCTCACACTTCTTGACGCCAAGACCATTTGTGCGCATGCGTGCATGGTTATGAGTTATCAAGGAACCAGACTACTTGTGTGCTCCTATATACTTTGCTTGCCAGCGCATGTTGCCCGCGTGGTACACGGAGAGAAAACAATACGAATCCAGTCTTGCTCAAGTCTAATGCTAGATATTTTAGATATGCATTTCGTTTTCTTGTTTGAAAATGACAAAAACAATGAAAAAATTTTGTTGTTATTCGAACAATATAACATCATTCTCACTGGTGTTTGCAGGGACAGTATAACCGAATATCTCCGTTTGATAGCTTGTCTGATGTGGTACAGCATTTGGGGTCACAGGCTTGTGACGCTGCATTTCCATTAGTACTGCGTTGGTGTACGGCATTTCGTTGCTGTCTTCACCCACTGGCTGTCTGTCACATCCAACGACGGCATCTATTTCCTTCTGTACCTGGCAAATATAATTCAAAGAATCAAACTTATCAACATGGCCCATTAGCAGAAAAAAATAGATGGGACCTCATTTTCTTCTGAGATGTGTATTAAATCACATATTATATATATATATATACATATATATATATATACATATAGGATAACTTTGCCCATAAATCACATCTATTTCTAAAAAACCCACCCTGGTTCTATACTACTGTATAATACGTTTTAAAGCAATTATGGTTTCAAATCAACCTTTTTCTGAACGTCTTCATATATAGCCATATACAGAATCAGCCACATCAGTGTGTTCGTTGTAGTATCCGTGCCTGCCACGAAGAAGTCTCGGATACCCCGCCACATTGTTTTCTCGTGGAAGGCGACTTCTCCTTCAATGACTTTCTCCATCTGTTCATGTTGCCTAATTTCCAAAATATACATGTCGATGATGTCCCGGATGTCGTTAGGGTCGAACGAGTGTCGGTGTTCCTTTCAGAATTGCAGGAAAAGTCAAATATAACCGTAGGTTATTGACAAATCTGAGCACTATAGATCCCCCTCCTTGCTCGCCTGTGCCTTGTGAAAAGGTCACTGTAGAATTAGGGGGGGGGGCTCTCTTCTCAGAAGGGATATTTCAACATTCATGCTGGTTACCCCTCCCTACATTAACATTACCGTTCCGACTTCGAATGTAGGGGCCATTAACGGGCAGAAAATTTGAAGGAATTGTTATTCTATGTCAATAGGGGAATAAATATGCGCTTGGTCGATGCAGCTAGGGCATTAGTCCCGTCCATTCTCCTGAGCTGGTCTGAAACGTCAGTTTAAGACTGGCCAAGCACATATTCATCCCCATTCCTAAATACCTGTTCAGTCAGAAAGTCAAAGGAAATCAATATATGATGAATTTCCAACGATTTCGCTCTAGACTTTTACTTTCATTTTTCCAAACACCCCTGTCCATTTTATATATTCTTGTGCAAGTAGTCCAAAAGAATCTCCTTATATGGCCTTGGTGCGCATGCGGCGAACCGCGTGCACACGACTCTTGACCAGTCAGAATCGTTTAAACTGTCTGGTTTTGCAGGAACACAAGACTTTAAAGTCGTGAATTGTTGTGAATACTGACATCATTACTCATGCCTTACGATGTCATTTCAAAGTCACATTCCTAGCAAAACATTTTAGTAATCGCACAAAATGATAATCTTCTAGACCAAATGGTATTCTGCCAAGCCAACTGTATATAGAGTACCGAAGTGACTACGTCAAGCGCACGAGTGTGTGCGTAAAAGGCATTAGAGGGAGAACCAACGCGTTAACCAACACGCACACATACTCCATTCGTTTGCACTACACTTTCTGGTTCAAAGTGACATCACACTTTGGTACTCAAAGGCACTTTCCGTTTCACAGTGACGTCACACTTTGGTACTCTTTACGAATGGTGCAGCCACTAACCTCAACGATTCCCTGGATGAAGGCTGCAGTTTTTTCAAACCTTTTAAGTCTCTCGACATGTTCAGACCTGTTGAAGAGGTAATGTAAGAAACTAACTGACAGAAAAGATGAGCTGGATAGGTTGGTCTTGATCAGTTTGATGAGTTGAGCAAATTTGGGGTCAGAATACTCGAATCGGTAGCCGAAAGTAATCATGCAGATGATGTTGGAGACTGCATTTAGGATGTCGTGCTCGGGGTCAAAGGGCTTATCTCTTCGGGCGTCAAAGCTCTCCAGGAGATAGCGAGCCTCTTCGTTGATTTTGTGCTCCACGCTTCTCTTGCCCATGCCGAGAGTTCGTAGGGCGCTCAACCCAAAGCGACGCCGCTCCCTCCAGACGTTCCCGTTGGACATGATAATGCTGCCTAACAAGCAATGGTGACAGAAAATACGAGCGTGGACACTTATCAATATTCCGAAATAAATTTTATAAAAATGAGCCGTATGGAGTGTTTATGTTGTTGCTGTTATTTCTACTGTAGAGGTCTGGAAATTCCCCAGTTATATCAGCGAATTATGTGACATTTGAACCTTGGGCTTGTCTGCAACGCATGATTGTAGCAAGGCCCTACGTGCTCACTTGCAAAGTACTTTCTAGATGTCATGGCAGTCGGCCGGAAGTGGCCTACAATGTTATACTTTTGGGCGAGACTGAAGAAGTTTGGCGGGCTTCCGAGGTTTTTTGGGAAAAGACTGCAGCTGCTAGAGAACTGGATGGAGAGACGTGGTGATGGCTCCACTGAGAATCATATATTTGTAGCATCTTACACATATTGTCCAAACAGTTTTCATTGGTGACGCCGAAATTAAGGAAATCCAGGCCATTTTATAAGTACCCAAGTCTTGTGCCTGCCAGCTTTCTGTTTTTGTCTGGCCTCCAATTCCCTCTTCATTGGCGGACGAACTGCCACCCCCGAGCGATCGGTCGGGGGCCGCAGAACGCTTCAATAGTTTGAGCTTGAGAAAAAGGAAAGGGAAAAGAAGATGGAAGCAGAAAGCGAGGACAGAAAGGTGATTTTGGAATTCTTGAGACGACAACTTATGAAGTAAATCCAAGACACTTAGACTTGACAAGAATATCCAATTTATTCACATATTTAAGAATATTTGTATATTTCACTTGGCTGACATTTCCCAAATGGTTTGACGACTAATTAAGTTGAATCATATTATTATTTACTGTATAGTTATTGCTTATTCCATGAATATAAGATGATAGACACCAGGACCTTGCAGAGGACATCAATAAAACACTATGTATTTGAACACTGAGTGAAAAGCTTTGACTCAAATGCTTGTGGAAATCTATTAGTACAACACTATGTCAAATACTCTTCCAGTGGTGGGAGGCTTGGCACCAAAGTTATTTGAAATTTGGGATCCTGGGAGACATGTGTGGCAGTTGGTCATCAAAACAGCAACTTTGTACGTTTTGCGAACGGATTGTAGAGTATCTTATTTTCTTGAAGTCGACACAGGCAAATAAAGACACAACCTTCCCAAAGGCCCACTCGACACATTCGCGAACATTGCTTATTTTCTTATTGAACATTTGCTAATCCTCTGTCAGAGTTGCTCCTTTGAATGGCCCATAAGCTGTGGACGGATAGGATAAGCTGTATCACCATAGAGGCAAAATGTCTCCCCTTAGGAATGGTTAGGGAACATCTCCAGATTTGTCAATTGGTTGCTTTTGGTTAGCCAGGCTGAATAATGCCATCTCCCTTCCATTGGCCCAAACATGTTGGCAGTAAGACCATTCGCGGTGACAACCGACTGGTATTTGAGAGCGTGTGTCCTCTTGTGACCATTGTATACCTGTTGGAGGAAAATGAAATCAATTAAGAAACACATCAAACGTCATATTCCTAAAAATATATGAGTGTTATTTATTAGAAGCAGTTTGATTGGGATTCTACCGACGTATTTTTATGACGAACAAAAGACATTAGGTAGGATAGCGAGTGACGCCATAATGAGGAGATAGGATGAAAACAATTCACTCATATTTCAGATTGTTCTTCGCCACTGATATTCCCTCTGATGTGTGTCTGTTGTATGACCGGTAAGGTTGCCATTTAATAAATGAAATAAAACAAAGAAATCCTGTACATCTCTTTTTGGTGTATTCTGGAACGACGAATCGGACGCTGGTGGATGGCATGGCAAAGTCTTCCAAATAACCAGACAGCCAGGGTTGATGAAGATCGGATAATTTTTCTCCACTATTTTCCCATATTATGTCTTGAACGGTGTTGATTATTATTGATAGCTCTTCAGGATGGCGGCCGGAGAGCCTGCTAATATCTGACAATTTCTATTGTAGCGGAATCTTAATTATTAACACAGATGATTCTGGACAAAACGGAGCTATTCATGTTTCTAAAGTTTGCGTACAGTTTCCCCACCATATCGATTATTTTGCTTTGTATATGCATATCAATAAAAGCTAGGCTCATTGAATTAGAATACTCTATCTTTTTGTAAAAAGTTTAATTTTCAATTATATATTCAACGAACCTTTTTGGATACGCCAATCTTCTCAGCAACAACATTGTAACACGTGATTTCAGGAGGGATTCCCAGTGGAGTAGCTACCTGTTTAACTTGGTCATAGGTAAATCAGAACAGTCTTACATATTCACTGTGTCATGATGCTCATGTCAAGCTTTGTGCAAAGAACTCTTGGCACTTTCACTCTTAGGCATAATCCAACAAAATTAAGTCGTCATCATCAGCATTAGTATATTCGCTCATCAAATACGGGATCTCTTCAACATTTGCTGCCATAGTTGAACGTGCAGATTACGTAGAAGAACAAAAACTTTGCAACTTAAACTCTTTTGCGCGCACTTGAACGGCAACGCGCACTGCAAGGATCTTCCAGCACGCGTTGACGTACGCGTTCTCGGAAAACGCTTAACTTAACCTCTCTATTAACATGCTCCATTATTACAACCTTTTCCCGACTGTATTAAATTATGAAAGAATTTTACGCCTACGCATCAAGTGTTTTCGTCGCACAAATGCTTCCCTGTAGTAATTTTGAAGAGTTACAGACCTCATAATTTTCAAAAATATTTTTAAAGATCGCAGTAGGGGACAATTATTTAAGATTGTAACAGTTATGAAAATCCAGAAGAGCGTATTTCATGTTCTGTGTTAATGCCCCGTTTTTTTCCATACAGGTAAATAAAATTTTTCCTAAAATTAGCCCTCAAATCTAAGAGAGACGGAAATACTGTAGCCGCAAAAGTTTGGTACAACTATCGTGGGAAATCTTTTGGCAGTTTCGTCAGAAAGATGTTTTTGAACTTTTCAGTACACCTAAAACATAATGACATAACGCTGTGTTTACCGTGGTGCATTGTGGGTAAAAGGCGATGGGGACGACAGTACGCGCGGTATTGCTAGAACGTCATGCGCATGGAAAATTGTCAAAAAGATCATGAAATTGAGAAGGCCTACATTTTCCAAAATGGTTCCTTTTAACTGTTGTTTGCCATTGTGTGTGTCAAGCACACGACGAACGCCAGAGCTGCATTTGTCAAGCTTTCACGAGACTGCATGTTTGCTCTGTCTAAATGTGGCGACGGTATGCACCTGGGTTAAGAGTGGCTTTATGCTAATCGGAAGGTACGGCCTACAGTTTTTAAACAATACACATGCATAAGCTAAATACAAGACTTTTATCTTTTATTGGCAGTTTTAAACTGAATTATTAAGCAGCGTGGCCAGGCCGGTGGCAAGGTGGCACAGGAAAGTGTAAACCACAAACCCGCAAAGAAACATTAACGAAGAAATTCCATTAGTGCATGCATACTGAAAAATGTATTGTACAATCTCCAGTCAAAGACATAAAAGGGCAGTAATAATGTGTTGTGCATCTATACCGTACTTCCACGTTACAAGAGCAAATGACATATCGCATACCTACTTGCCAAGGAGAGAGAACCAGGTTGTTCCAAATAACTGTTAACTTTGTCACACCATGGCACGACTGATAAACAATCTACACCATTTCTACAAAACATTTGACAATGAAAACCCGGTGATGCTTCATCCTCGCTTCAAGAAGTTCATTAAATGTCGCGGAAAAAATAAATATTTAAACCTGGATGTGTGTAGTCTATTCCTAAAATACACAATCCATTGACAGGCCTACACGTGATGGATGAAAATGACGGGTCCTAGTTTTGGCTAACAAACTGGAGACACCCAATTTCCTCCTTCGAGGTCACATGTTAGCTCTTAGAAAATTCTTTACTTGTATTAATAAACAGCACCTGGCTACTTTTCTAGTACAGAGCCTCCGTGAAGAATGCTTGACCTGCAGAATTTCCAAGTAGATGCAGTATCAGCATGGAGGAAGGACACAGAAGGACTTTGAACTGCCAAAACTATAACATCTGGCCGATTACCACTTTCTGGCATGCCCGGTATGTCCATAATCAGAGCGCAGCGCACGCCTGCTACCGACCACCTGTTTTGCAACCATAAGCTCCCTTTGTACCCCATGATCGTCGCCGCAATTTTTGGTTGGTAATCTGCATCCCTAAAACGTTGTGTACTGCAGTATAGGAGGTTGAATATTCATACCATCGTTGGTGCTTGAAATGAACCGACATCATATAAATATATATATATATACACACACAATAAAGTGTGTATTTGCCTGCAACTGGGGACCCCCTATTGTTCCTCTTTTGTTTGTACTTAAACTTTTTTACAAGACCACCAATATGTTTTGTACACAGTTGTCAATCGGGGACCCTCTGTCAATCGGGTACCTTATTGTCCTCTATTGTTCAAGGTTCCCAATTGAATGCAGAAACAAACTCATATACACTCACGCCACACACACATATGTATATATGTACATATATGTATATATATATATATGTACATATGTATGTATATATGTGTATATGTATGTATATGTATATATGTGTATATATATAGAGAGAGAGAGAAAGAGAGAGAAGCGGAACTGGTGAAAAATGTGAAATAATATTCGTTGCGGTATACGGGGATCCAAGATTGTGCCAAGCGACCCCCTTTACTATACTACTAATATACCTTTATGTTGTGGATCATCAGTCTTTATGCGGTCAGAAAAACAGTCTGCCTGCTTGACCAGAGCTTCTTTGACGGCACCGATGTCATTCAGAACTATCACTAAACAAGATCCTATCCAAATGCTCATAATACTCCCGTACTGCCTTGCCCAGTCAGCCAGAACTAGGTGTATTGGGCCCTTCTTCAGGCCGCGAGTGTTACCTATGAGCGGCCATGCTGGCGGGCCTGGGGGTAGGTTTCGTGGATGGCGCATCCAGGTGAGACTGAGAGTCAGCAACAGAATACCGACAAAGAGGAGCACAGTCTGCACGTTGAGGCTGCTTGCAGCATCACCAATCACGTTGAAAACCATTTCTGTAAAGGCTTGGAATCGTGGAGAATCTTTTTAAAGGTATTCGTTGCCGTATGGGGGATCCAAGATTGTGCCAAGCGACCCCCTTTATTATACTACTTATATACCTTCATGTTGTGCGATGCAAACTATGTACCCTTCAGCTGTCAGGAACAGGAAGCAACCGTGTTAAAAGTGAATGCCCTTTTAATTCACACAGACTTTAGTCTTATTGACACAGATTCGTGTTGTTCAGTGGGTAAAAGGTTCCGAGACTTAAAAAACGTGACATATGTACAAGGTTGGACCAGACCTGCTTTGTGTAGCCAGACAGTAATGTTAAAGATCAAAGTTCACGTCAGTCATTTTGGTTGTTAGTTGTGCATACTCGGATAAATTAGTTTGAGCTGTATATACGTTCTTGTAGGAAACCAAACAATTACGAATATTCTTTGTCTAAGGGCGTGACATGCAAACAATGCGCAGCTTTCAGAATCTTACAAGAATCTTTATAAAATGTACGAATTAGTAGCGGGTGAACATTTCTAAATTCTGCCGATATTGCGGATATAAGATTGAACTTAACTAAATATGAGAATGTGTTTTTTGATTCATTCGCATCGATGGGCCATAAGTATGATCAGATATCTTTTGTTTGAGAAACAAATTTTTGTTAAGACTTTTGAGTTTGAGACACCACTCAAAAGCATTCAGTATTAGACTTGCAACTGTGAAGAGCATGACCTATATGGGTTTCCAACGGTTATGCGTCATGGTTCACAGGGCATGGGGTAGAAGCCAAACGTGCAGCGATATTGACAATAAAACTTCCACCGAGTGCAAGATAATATTGAGTCTCGTTTGACTGAGCATAATTTTCAATAAGGGTATGCTTTGCCGGTCTTAAACGAGCGACTCGGGCATTAGTCTCATCCATTCTCCTGAGCCGGTCTTGAAAGTTAGTTATTCATAAATACACGATTAACATTTAATCGTTTTTACGGGCGGAGCGATGAAATCATCCCTGTAGCCGATTGGCTCGCACAATCCGTGGTCCAACAACGTCATCAATGCTCCCCGCGCTCGGGCAGTTTCATTCACGCTAATCTAGAAACTATTCTGGTCATTTTATTCACAATTTTCCCACCGCCTCCCTCTTCCTGCTGCACTCTGATTTCCCCTGCAGGAGTCCCTGAATCTTCAGGTTTCTTTGTTTTTCTACGGGGCAGCGCGGTTGGCCCCACATTCTGGCTGGTTTTTCAGGTTGTAGCATGTTATTCATGTAACCATTAACCTGTTATTTATATAACCTTTAACTTCCTTGTCATTAAAAGCAAGTACATGTATTGCCATATTGAACAGTTTGTAAAATTTAATTCGTATCAGCTTTTGGGGGTTATGTTGATACGATGTAGTGCCTTGTGAGTCAAACTAATGTCAGTTATAAGGTGGATATGCAAATAGCACTGCTTCAATTCTTATTCATCTCATTACTGTTTTATTACAATTTTTATTATCATTTGAGAAGTGTATTTCAACTGGTTGTAGGAAACAAGTAACAACAGGCCATTACAATAAATTGGTCATAACGGGGACTCCTGTTACCCATAAAGCAGAGGGTGCTAATCTTTATTGGGAGCTGTATTTATTACATGTTACAAGATAGACGTAGTAAGTACATTTTTAGCTAAGCGATGGCCCATAAAATACTTTAGAAGTATCCCCATACAACACCGTACAACTTGACAGTGTATCAACATTTGATTATGCACGCTGAGAAGTGCTAATGCCCACTGTATAAATCATGCACCCGCGTCTGGATACGAGACAGTTTAACAGATTCTGATCGGTCAAGAGTCTGTGTACACGTCCATGTTAGGAGATTCTTTTGTACTACATGTACTTGCACCTCGCTTGTCACCCATCACCCAAAACAGGGCTCTGTGATTGGCTACATTGTGCACGACCCGTTACGGGTTATCCGGTTATCAGTTCCTGTTTAATAGCGAAGCATTATTTAAATTATTTTTTGGTCGCTAATGGTAATGCTTTGGCACAGGCAAAGTGTCAGCTATATGATAAAAACATGGCCTTGGTACAATCACAGTGTGGTAATTTATCTTCTCACTAAGTATTACTCAATACTCATTACGTGTCTTTCGGCAATATATTTCAAATTATCGGTTACCTTGATCAATTTTGGGTGAACGAATAAAGTGTAGTGAGAATATTTTCCACAATGGGGAAGAAAAAGACGAAGAACAAATTGGTAACCGCCGCTTATGTAGGCCTATGTGTAACGCATTGAGCGAGCTCAAGCGCCAGGCAAAAAATAAAGTACCCGTAAGGCTCTGTGCGTCGTTAGCTGTGACCCCGTGTGGCGTTTTTCCTTCACTAAAATCTGTGCAAGGCCATCAGGGCGCTGGATGACCAGTAATTACTTGAGGGTGCAGACCACTTATTCAAGTGAGAATTTTTGACCAGCTCATTAGCATTAAACGTACCCCCACAGTATGTTTTGAAAAAGGAGACTGCTTGGCCCCCAAAATGGTGAGATTGTGTAAATCGTTGCCAGGATCAACTCCCTAGGTCTTTGAGCTATCATATGAGGGCAGAAGGGCTAAAAACTACGGCTGAAAAATGGTCCTAAGTGTCCGAGAAAGTTGAGGGTTGCCACTTGAAAAATGGCTGCAGTCAGACTTCGGAAAAATCACTTTTTGGGGGGTGATTTTGTTTCGTGAATAATTAAAAATGTAATTGGTTAACCTACAAAAAAATGAAAAGAAATTGAAAGATGAGTGACCAGAC
>NW_019091377.1:1782674-1807837 GCF_001949145.1 Acanthaster planci | reverse complement strand
CTGGACCCTCGAACAAGGAGTATACCATAAATGGACGGGGGTGTTTTGGAAAATGAAAGTAAAATTCTAGAATACAATCGTTGGAAGTCCATCATATATTGACTTTCTTTGACTCTCTGACTTATAAGGTATTTATAAATGGGAGTAAATACTGCTTGGCTTGTCTTAAGAGGGACCATGAGATAGAAGTATTTTATAAAACCCTTGAAATTGCACCTTTGGGTTTCAATTACATGTAACCTTATTTGAAGCTTTTGTTTTGCAATTTTAAGCTATATTTTGGACGTTGCTAATTTTTATGCTGATGCACATTTTGTGACCAGCTCTGCAAAAAAGGGGTCTAATAAGTCGCGTAATGCCTTAACACGTAAAGGCCTGTTCTATTTGACGAGGGCAGAATTTCTTCAAAAACGTGATTTTGTGATTTGTTTCCTTTAATAGCTTCTAAACATTTATATTTTACACATCTACATTTTGTAGAATGTGGGCAGCGCACTTGGATACAGCTCCACACACTGCTCTGCATTGACATCTATAACTTTTTTAGCCTGAATTCTTGTGATCATGACACAGCAAGTGACCGAGGATTCATATATCACAATGAGCACTTCACTTCTACTCCAGCTCATCTAGATTTTAAACATTTTCAATCAGTTGCTGCAGCTCTGATACCTTCAAACTCCACGGTTTCAACAGTGCAAGGAGTGTTTGACCACACACTGCAACACGGATCAGTTGAACGCCAACTACTGGGGACAACAGAGTACCAGAATTAGTCTATTTTTAATCAAACGAGTTGCACAATGGATTTCATTTCTGGACTCTCCCTGCTGTCCGCAAGTACAGAGCTGAAGTCCTACACAACCTAAGAATTTGTGTCGCTGATAGAGTTTGTCCTTTTGACTAGACTCGCTTGTCTGTTTCTTCAGTTTCTTAAACTCAACAAGATTCCTTGTGCTGTACATTTATTTCCACCTGTCAAATCCAGAAGACGCACGTGAAGGGGCTATGGAGCTGGTAGACTAGACATTTGAAACACCTAGCAGGATCTTCACACGAATGATCACACGTACAAGGAAAACAGACCACATCACACCTTTGTTAGCCGACCTGCACTGGCTTCCCATCCAACAACGAGTCCAGTACAAACTGTGTCTCATCATCTTTAAGATCTTACAGGGTGATGCTCCAGCTTATTTAGGTGATCTTGTCTAGTTCTATGCCCCAGGTCATTGGGGTTTGCAGTCAGCCAAAACAATCTACTCAAGGAAACTAAGGCATATCATCGTTGGGGGGGAGAGAAGCTTTCGGATTGCAGCACCCAAACTTTGGAACTCTTTACCGGAAACTGTGAGACAATCGAGCTCACTTGACACATTCAAGGACAGATTAAAATCATATTTGCATAGACAGGCATTTGGTTAATATTCCTTCATTATCATTATTGGATGTCTTTGCTTATTAGCGCCATGAACGCCGTTCGCAGCGGATACCGGCGCTCTATAAATGATTTTTATTATTATTATTTGTATCATTATTATCATTAAATGTAGTTTCCCTATCACCACCCACATCAAAGATCTCCTTGGCAACAGCGCGTCCTTTCGAAAAGATGACTGCCAGTGTATTCGTGGGGGGGGTATAGCATGCAAAGTTCATCTATTATTTACGGACGTGTATAACCATCGCCTGACCAGCATAAACTACGTGTCCAGGCCAGGCTTCGTCGGCAAAGACCGACAGAGCCCAACGATACATATCATCAAGGAATGTCTCCTGTTCCTCTGAAGGTATGAGACTCAAATACCCGAATAAAGTCTTAGCAGCCACTGGAAAATAAAAGAAAAGAATTACTTACTCTTCACAATACTGCTTGCTGGAAAAGTTTGTGTGTGAATACCAACACCTTGCTTTAAATTGTTGCACTGTAACCTTTTAATGTAAAAGCATATTTATAATGAGAACCTGAAAATACATGTCCTCTACACCCACAAATAATTGTGTATACATCAATGAATTTGGAACTGGCTAGGGAGCATGTAAATAAACATGTAAATAACAATTAACAAAG
This sequence comes from Acanthaster planci, assembly GCF_001949145.1. Next base: position 1,805,766 of record NW_019091377.1, on the reverse strand, counting down.
TGGCAAACCTACATTTGAATTGCAGCTCCGACAGAGATATATCCCGACTTGCGATTTCACAGTGCACGCTGCTACACCCATACCCCTTTAACCATTCAACCGTGTCTGGGATGGATGGTGACCACAAACGCAATGGTGACACGTAGTCCTGCAAAAAAACACTCCTCTAATAACCTGCAAAATGCCTGGTTTCCATAAAAACTCCCCAAGAAGGTGTGAGTGAAATGCCTTTTCGGCTGGTAATTCCGCACAATTGGAACTCAGTTCGATGTACATTGTCAACATAACTGCCGATCATACACAATGTCAACACAGAGATATCCAGGAGAGTATTGGTAAAATGCACGGTACTATAGTTAAGAGGGACATAACTTTCAGCCCATCATGCCAGTGTTTGCCTGGGTTGACTCTTTCGACTCTACATAATCAGTCCGTAAACTTTCCCACTGTTTGTTTGTTATAGACACGATAAAGCGCTTTGATATAACTGCGTATCGTCTTGGGCTTAACCTTGAGTCACTTTACACCAATATGGAACTAGGCCCAGGCCCAAGAAGCTGATTAATATGCAATCAATGTTTGAAATCAGCTGCATATATATACAACGTATACATACATACATACATACATACATACATACAAATTTTAGATCTTCAGCCAATATATCATGCAGTTTTGATATTATTCATACTTGGCTTCTGAAGGCTAACGCTGACTCATTTCTTTCGATAATTACCCATATTGTGAACATCTATTACTACAGGTAGCTTTCCAGATTCAGTGAAGCACGCTACTGTCACTCCTATTCCCAAGAAACCGTCGCTTGACGCTCAAGAGCTAGCTAGTTATCGTCGGGTGTCTAACTTACCTTTTCTGTCGAAGGTCGTTGAAAAGGTTATTGCTTCTTGCATTGCAATGCAAATGGATGACCACAATCTGTGAGAATCTTAACAATCTGCGTTTAGATCACTGAAACTGCACAGCTAGCATTAAAAAAAGATATTATGCAGACGATTGGTGGCTCCAAAGGCGTGTTTCTAGTTCTTCTTAACTTGAGTGCCGTCTTCGATATTGTAGATCGCCAGATCCTTCTACACAGGCTTAATAAGTCCATTGGCCTGATTGGAAAAGCACTATCCCGGTTCCACAGTTACCTCAGGAGTCCTGCAGTGTGCGTATCTATGGCACCTTGTTATACCGGAAATCAGGTTTAGAGTCCCTGGCCTTCACTTTCTACACAAGCCATAATTCGGGAACATGGTCTTAGTTTCCATCTATATGCTGACGACACTCAAATCTATTGCAACTTCAATCCCAAGGAAGTGGAATCTATCACATTTGCACTTACTAGACTGTCTATTTACATACTTCAGTTAATCTGAAGGTGTGGATGACAAACAACAAGCTCAAATTCAACGACTCATAGACCAAATTTCTGGTAGTGGCCTCCAACCACGGTCTCTGCAATTCACCTCATTTCACTCTGAAAATACGGGGGGGGGCAATATCATCCCACCACCGCAATCAGTCTGCAGTCTTGGGGTCCATTTTCATTCACCCATGTCAATATCAACTCACGTTCTAAACCTCAACCGCAGCATCCATTTCTAACTTCGTAACATTTCACGAATTTTGAAACTTGTCACAATGTAGTCCGCGCATTAGTTTTGTCCCATGGCATCAACGAGTCGGAGCTTGATAGGCTTCAATGGCTACAAAACCAGGTCGCACGCATTATATTCACGGCGGATTGGCGTATATCAGTTTCTGAATTACTTACCGAACTTCACTGGCTTCCCGTCGGGAATAGAATATTATTCAAGATGGCTCTTCTCGTCTTCAAATGTCTTAATTGCACATCTCCTAAATACCTTCACAACCTCATACACCTCAATATATCCCGACCTGGTCTTCGATCCAGTTATGACGCCACGCCCCTCTCTGTCCCAAGATCTAGAAAAACCTCCATGGATAAAGCCTTCATAATTGCTGGTCCAAAGCTATGGAACACAATACCATCCAGCATTAGATTACAGGACACAATGTCACCATTCAGAAAACACTTTAAAAAGCATCTTTTCCAGTATAGTTTCATTATCCTGTGTTGCACAGCGCCGTGATCTAGACGGAATGGCGCTATATAAATCTTGCTATTATTATTACCACAATTATTACTATTTGCATTTGCCTTCAACTTGGTGTCAATCTAAATGCCCTCAAATAGTCTTTAATTAAACAACCAGAATTACATAAAAAGTAAGCAAAAACTAGAAATAGTCTGGATACCAACACAAGTTATTTGGAAACAATGTTGGTGACAGATTTTAAAAGGCTACAAACTATATTTACCTTCATGTATACACCCCACTTCGGATGGTTCTTAGCGTGTGCATAAGCATGCACCAGTAAGTGGCGGTTGTTGCGATCAATGCCTGTGAGAATCAACCCCTCTCCTCCCTTTTTCAAGCAGGCCAAGATGCTCTCCAACGCTTTAGGCTGTTCTGCCGACGGGATCCAGTTAAGCACGAAGAAACTCACAACTTTATCAAATCTGTCTCGCCATTCTGGGTTGTTGCCGACGGTCCTGGCATCCCAGACAAGATACCAAATGTTGGATGCCGAGTTGTTTTCTTGAGCCGTCGCTATCATTGCTTCCGAAGAATCGACACCTTAACAGATAACACCACGACACAGAAAGTTGATTTTGATATTTGATAATATTTTATCCATGTGCCATGAATGCGCAATTGTGAACGGGAACTATTCTTCAGAGCATTATTTACAATAACACGTACGTGTAACAATCTGTTGACGGGTCTAAATGGCTGGCCCCTACTGTATATATGTCACTTTCTTTATTTCTTTTAGAGGAGATAAAGAAAATTCTAAGGGACCTCATTGTACAGTTTTTTCAACTATTTTGATAATGGTTGATCAGAATTGCAACTGTTACATATTTTCATTTCTAAGATGATTCCAACCCTAACTTTCCCTTCCCCAGTGCACCTCTGTGGACAGAGCCTATTTGGGAATCAATTCGCACATTACAGACAAAGCACAGACAGACAGACACATGTAAACAACTCAAAACAAAGTTCTTATGACTTTCCTTGTGTACCTGTTGCACTTTTAACCTTTGTTGCTATCGTTTTAGTCTCTTCTCCTGATCCACAGCCCACGTCAAGAACCTCGTCTCCACGTTGGAAGGTAACTTTATCAATGTGTTGCATAATTATGGTGTTTTGGATGACTCTACCATCTCCACGGTAGTCGTTACTCGCTGAAAAATTCATGGCCGAGTTCTGACGCTCTGAAAGAATTCAAATTTCTTTTCAGCACTAAATCTGATCGAAGTGGTAGTGTTTTTAAATTGAACAACTCAGCAAAAGCTTTTATGATGATTCGAAATGCATGGTGTCCCGTGGTGTCAAAACACTAACCCAACCCAATCCACTCAAACCAAGAAGAAGCCCAGCCCAGTCCAGCCAAGCCAAGCCCAATCCAACCCAACCCAACCAAACCAAGACGAACTGTCTTTAGTTTAATGTCTGTTAATAAAACCAATAACACACCACTTTTCACACCGTAAGTTAAATGCACAAAATCATAGAATTCGGCTTTGTTTTCCAAGGCGAAGGCCTGGGTGAATAATTGATCAAGGAAAAGATAGAATTAATACAAATAATAAAAACAGTGAATAAAACGGATACAGCCATACTTTACTGTAAAAAGTGTACATGGACAAGTTCCTAAGGTAGGCCTACGCTTTGTCGGATCCTGATAATTCTGTCAGCTTAATAATGAAAATTCTGCACTTCGATCAAGCCAAAGGGGATTATTGTTGGAGCAGACTTACCAAAAGAGGTCTTGAAACTGTACTGTAAGCTCTGTAAAATAGCCGGAAAACCAAATTAAATGTCTTTCTTTTACACAGCAGGACGAATGTTGTTGACCATAATGGGGAGGACCGCCATTTCATACGACTATAGCTGCTACACATCGTGACGTACGACCGATATATATTGCAAGCAGAAAGGTTCCATGTCCACACCGCTAACTATTTTTCAAATAACACGTGAAGATAGCACACTGATTGGTTGGTGCTCGCAACGAGGAATGAAGAACGGATGACTGTTATGCTGCATTCTCAACATACTGGCCCTCCCATGAACTATGTTCACCAACACGTGCGTAAAGGAGTGCTGCATTATCATTTTCCTATTTGACAACAAAGTGCAGCTGCGAGAAGTATGAAGGGGGAAAATGCCGGTTCGTTGCTTTTGCTCTGAGTAGCATGACGTCACACTGCTAGTACCACGCATGTATATTTGAGGACAGTGTGCTGTATTTTTCCACAGTTGCACATTGCGTTGCCGACGAAGAAAACTGGGGAGGATTAAAGCATAGATTAAATTAACTTGTATAGTAAGCATTCCCTCCAAACTGAGATAGGACACTAAGAAAACAGATGAGACAAGCGCTGTCCCTTTTTTCTCTAAAAATCATCCTTTACGCTCCATTCATATAGACGGTATAAAGAAGGCTGGAGGCCTATCTCCAAAAAGAATATTCGCCACACCTTCTAAATTGTTGGGGGATGGTATGAAAAAAAGCCTCATTTAAACATTCCTCGAATCTATAAACGCCCTTTTAGGTTAAAAATAAAGAAAGGAAAATCTGTTAGGTATCGTATCGATGCTAAAGCGCCAGACAGTTACGTATTGCAGGGTTTTGCCCCGGTGCGTGATAGCACGTGTGTATTGCGTTTATCACACGCAGGCACTGCATGCACAGTACATAGGCGAATGGGTGCATGGTACGGTCATGAACCTAGTCAACAACTAGAGATGGTGGTTGTTAAACACATAACAAGATGATGCCATCATGACGTTAACAGTCAGGAATAATTCTTGTATCAGGGTCTTTGTTGGCTGTAACTTTAACAACGATCACAGATGTCAAAGTTACCATAATGGTTGCTTAAAATTTTACAAAGTCAATGGGCTCAAATACATGCAGAAAAACTGCTCCTTTAAGTGCATGTCATGTGATTTGAGGTCAAACGGGAAAAATGGAAATATTACTCAATATTTTTACTCTTGGGTATATTTGTAACAGAACGAAAGGGAAAATTTAGTCTGATTTTTCTTTCCTTCTCATGGTAATCTTGAGCCGAAATTGAGGACTACTCACTCACTCTTAGGTAGAAAAACATGTACAAAACCGATGGAGAAAAACTGCTGCTTTAATCTCATGTCACGTGACCCCTGATGATCTCATTTTGAGGATTCTGTACTGGCACCGTCTATCCTTGGTGGACAACGAATTTACACAAAAGGAGTAAGTCAGATTAACCATGGTCCCAAAGATAAGCTGTTGTATAACGTGTACAAAACCTATGGGGGAAAATCAAATATCCAAAATTTATTTAGGATTAGTTGATGACGTGAGCATGACGTCATGAATTGAGCAAATTTCATCTATTGCGGTCTTTGCTTGCTGTAACTTTGATTACAATCAAACACCGGGAAGTAACTAAAATGGTGGCTTGAAAACATGCACAAAGTTAATACGCTTCAATAGATATTAAAAGATCAATAATAAATCTCACGATGACGTCATCATGACGTCATTCATTTTGAATAATTATTGCATCAGGGTTTTTGTTTTCTATCACTTTGATTACGATCAAACATTGCAAAGTTACCAAAAATGTGGCTCAATTACGGGCACAAATTCAATTGGCTAACAACACGTGTGCAGAAAAACTTTTCCTTTAAGTACATATCACGTGAAGTTCGTCTAACTGGAAAAAAGCATGAAATATTATTTGTCATTCTGACTCCTGGGTATGCTTGCAGTCGAACGGAAGGGAAAATTTGGTCTGATTTCTCTGTTGTTCTCGGTCGAACTTCTCATGCTTTAAGCTCAAAAGTTGTGTGTTGTAAAAGAACGTCTACAGACCCTATGGAAAAAAATATTCAAAATTCTATAATAATTCACGTGATGACGTTCTCATTACCAATTTTTCCTAAACTCTCCCTTACTGTGGGGCTAAGAATCTTGACCTAACATCCATTGAGTCAGGTCGAGAACAGTGTGGAAGTCTGGTAGTTGAAAAACGTGTATAAAACCTATGAGGGAAATTAAATATTCAAAATTCAATAATAACTCATGTGATGACGTCATCATGACGAATATCTTCTCTTTATCATCACACAAGGTCAATATTCCTCTAAAGTACTCCTTTTTCAAGATATCTGCAAGATTTGAACCCGATCGGACATCTACTTCGGGAGATATAGGGCCTTAAAGAGTGCACCTTTAATGTCACGTGACTTGTCTCCTGGTGACGTAATCAGCAAAGCAGGTCAACATTCGTCTGTAACACTTTCCTTTCTAGTTATCTGCAAAATTTCAACGAGATAGGACATGTCCTTTAGGAGATAAAAGACTTTGAAGCTCATGCCAAGTCAAAAAACATGTACAAAATCAGTATAAAATAAGCTGATGACGTCATCAGAACGACATTCATTTTCAATAAATCGTACATCAGGGTCTTTGTTGGCTATCACTTTGTCAAGGATAAAACATTGCAAAGTTACGAAAATTGTGGCTCAAAAAACGTGTACAAAGTCTATGAGCGATAAACTCATTCGCAGAAACACTGCTCCTGTAAGTTCATGTCACGTGATTTGCGCTGGAACTGAACAATTTTCATGAAATATTGCTTCATATTCGGACTCTTAGGTATATTTCAAATCAAATAACAGAACGTATAAAGTACCCGATTTTTCTTTCGTTCTTATAGTAATTTTGAGCCGAAGTAAAGGACTACCCGTTCACTTGTGTTTATTAGAAAAACGTTTACAAAACGTATGGGGAAAAATTAAATATTCAAAAATCAATAGAAAAAATGGGGCGATGGTGTCACCATGACGTCACAAATTAGGTTTTTATTTTCCATCACGGTCTTTGCCGGCTGTAATTTCGATGACGAATGAAGATCGCCAAGTAACCAAAAATTGTGCCTGGAAAACTTGTACAAAGTCAATGGGCTAAAATAAATATGTAAAAATCTATAACAAAAAACTTGGTGACTTCATGGCGACGTAATTACTTTGGTATTATTTTGGTTATCCATCCAATCCACAGCGGTGAAAGAAGACCTCAAACTCCAAGCGGAGAAAGACATGCAGCGCCAAAGACATCGCATCTGCTTGGTGAGGGGGTCGAAGCAAGGTCCTAAATGTTATCGACCGCATCAGATATTTATTTTGACTGTTTACTTTGATTTTGGTGGTTAGAAAAATGAAAATAATTGATATACATGTATATGATAATATTAACTCAAACATGGAAACTAAACGTGTAACCATTGTTGCAAATATAAACCGCTTAAACTCAACAAAACATATACAAATAGTTGTTTAAATTGTTTAGGACGCAATAAAAAATGGAGTACCTGTCATCAGGGGAATATAAATATCATTGCTTGGAATGTAGATCAATTACCAAAGAAATAGCGCAAAATCTAAAGGGTTACACACCTCAAGATCTCTTTAACAAACTTTTTAAAACTCGCCTTTAAATTCCGATACCAAGTCTACGTTAACCGTTTTAGGCCAGGTCAACGGGGACCGTTTGTAAATTTGCCTTGCGGCTTCTAACACTTGGTCGGCCGTTTTGCTCGACAAGGGTTCCACCTCTTTTGTATCTTAAGGCAACTTCTACCACGGTTAACGTGTATTTGTTTTACGTTTACCGTCGCGATCCCAAGGCAAATACAACACGTCCGTTTGATGCGTTCGACCGAGTCTGTTTGCAAAGTCATCAGCCTGGGTATGTACCCAGGTGAAGGTAAATGAATTTTCCACACGGCCTGTTTTTAACCACCTTCTCACCGCGCTTTTGTCCGCGCCTGTCTCTTTATGCAAGTGATCTACGGCACTTTCACCGTAGATGAAATCCACACGAGCTCTCCATCCCGTTGGTCTACTGAAGGCACGTAAAAATCTGACAACACGGGTTCATGCGGCAACGTCCTCAACACATTCTTTGTCAACGTCGGTAAATTCGCGTTAACTCGCACGTTCTTGCCTTATGCGTTCGTTTAAAAAATCCAACAGTTGAACGCAATATTTTCCCCAGGTTTGTTTGGCTTTCGCCAATTGTTCTAAAGCCAAATCGTGCCTCTACCGTTCTTCGTCTACGCGTTTTTGAAACTGGCTACTAAACAGAAATTGGACTAGGCGGGTTTTAATCGATACAGGAAAGGGTACTGACAATTGGTCAATATCTCATGAAAGATTTCCTTTCATTTACAGGAGTTTTCATAATGTCCAGAACAACACATCAAATATCTTCATTCCACAGTACGATTCTTCCAATACTTCCAGCACTTGCTTGTCGTTCGCTATCCCCGTCGGTAGTTTCCCTGAGACCTCTCTGCATGCAATCGCACACGTTCGGCTCTCCGTTGGATGCTACAGGCTTCCTCACTCGCCGGTACCGCCATGGCAGGGGACGCACACTTCACCTCGACGCAGAGCGCCAATTTATGATATAACCTGTTGCCTTAGTCCCCTGCATGTCGGGGATATCTTCAATTCGAGAAGTGCAGTAACTGTGGCCTGAAGTCCCGATTGCTTCCAAGCTTTTAACGCCTAAAGAACGGAACAGAGTTGGTTTGCTCTGCACAAGCTCTCTAATAGACTGCTGCATGAGCGGAAACTCCTACGTGTAATGTACATATTTCCCAGACCACAGTGCACGTTAAGTTCGATACCCCAGTCACTATCTCATCGTTTGACTATACTATTTATATGCACTATTGCGAAATACACATTGCGGAAGCATAAACTGGTTGAGGGTTTGCCGCGACATAAGAAAACATTGTCCTACAAGGAAACAACGAGGGCGTACTTCTAACCGTCTGGGCATTCTTCAGTTCTTTACATGAATAAGCATGTCTCATTTCTGTTTTCCCAAATAAAGGCTGTTTTTGGGGGGTGCTTACGAGATTAAGTGTTGATTGTTTCGTTACCGCGACGAAAGGGAAAATTGGTTTTAGTAAACCCGGGTAACAGCATTACCTGGACATTTGTACAATCAGAAATGGCTCCCTAAGGAAAGGCCTTTCCTTACGAGGAAAGGGGCGGTAATATCACTCATTAGAATACACCTCTTGCTGGTTCTTTATTCTGGTTGGCTGAATCACAGTCACGTGAAGTTTACTACAATATAGAGGTTTACGTTAGCGTGAACTAGACACGTTTCAAACATCGCGCGTAATTTCCATTGATCGGAAATTTTGATGTGTTACAGCTCCCTTGATATAAATCCCTGAGTCCTTTTATTTTATTTTATTTTAGATAGTGGTGTGTTATATGAACACATTGTGTTGCAAGAGACAAGAGTGATAAAATACCCTTTCTTCAACAAACAAATCAGGAAAAATACTTCGACGTTTCTCATGTGTTCAAGACACACACAGCAACTTAATGTTCATTAAGGTCTACTTAACTTTTTTAATAGCAGAGAATTGGACAGCACACAAATCGTAATTTTGTCAATTTGGGTTATAATTTTGGTAATTTGGTGCCGATTTACTGGTCTGCACCCAAAAGGACTGATGTCTTTGTTATAGACTAGTGACCTCAATCCCAGTCCATAATTTATGTGGGAACATTGTGCCCTATACGTGAACAGTGGGAAGCGACTAGTTTACCCCTAAGATAGCCATCTCGTAAGTTTAGTACTTCAATTGAATAATTTTTATGCATGTGCAAATGCTAAATTGTTCGTGGCTACGCAAATATAGGACGACCTTACCACGTCGTCCCCAGGCGTAACAATTACTCTCAGCTTCGTTTCCAGTACTAACCATTACGTAGGAAACCCCTTTTCGTGTTCTGATTCGATACAGCAACAAGTAATCGATTTAGACTAGGTACTTGATGTTGTGCGTTTAATGTGATTTTTTTTTACCATTACCAGTTTTGTTTTAGCGTTACATGCACCATGCTACACGATCTGCTGCTAAGTATTTTACATCTTTGTGCTTTCAGGCGCTTTATGCCAGACAAGAAATCGCAAATTTAAAGCATATCCGGGTAACAGAAAATTATATCAACGCAGGGAGAATAATAATGGCAGTTGGAACGACTGTGCAACTTCACAAAATGGATTAAAACCAACCAGTTGTTTAACAACTTCTGGCCGTTCTGTGTGTAGTATAATATAATCCACTTTTAGAGGGGACATCTTTTTACTGTTCGCTATCATTTTTAAACATGTTTATATCCCCGCGAGTAACTGTTGGCAGTTTAATTTCGAAGAGTTTGTAGGAGAGGTCAACTGAATACCTTAACTGCAGGCCACTGCAATATTTATTTACACCTTTATACATTGGGCAATAACTATCATATTTGTACAGTTTTAACAAGTAAGGTTTAAAATTAAAGACGTTAAAATAAGTATTGAAAAAGCTTTTAAATATGAGAATTATTAGAACCTTGATCCTTTCTTCATTTTTCGTTATGTATTGTGAAGATTTTTTCCTCTTCTGGCTTCTGGTCGATTTGGAAACCACTCCACTATTAAACAAATCCGCAATATCATAAAAGCGTAAAGCAGAGTTAGGTTCAAATCAAATTTAAATGGAAAAACTGATTGCTTTATATTCTCCACTATTCATTTTGGATTTTTCAGTAGATAGGTACTGGAAAAAGTTAAAAACAAATGTAAATCCAAGTATTTTTGAGCTTCCAAACGTCTGAAATATTTTTCATTTCAAAATAATTACGCTGTTATTGTTTTCCACTACATATCACCAACGAATTATAAATGTCATAAGACCTAAGCACAAGAAAAGTATGAACTTAATAATTAATTATTACGTAATTGAAATAAAATCGATCCTTTTGTCGAGTACGTGCCAAGGTTAGTTTGGTTGAATAGGGATTCCTTGCTTGCGTGCTTATAGACCTTTCTTTTTTTTTATTCAAACATCGACCGCCATTTTTGTATAGACGGCCAATGATTACCAAAATTTGTTTATGCCTCAGATTGCAATTGTTTCATAAACGTTACAGACTTCGGTATTTGCAAATGGTATGAGGTAGTAGCGTTACTTAACCGCTTAAATAGCTGTCAGAGGTTTTGGTTTAATTAATTTTGAAATGGTTCTTGTGTTTTTGTCCCCATGACCGTCCATAGTTTCCCAACCGATGGACGGCGAAAACTATACGATGGTGGTGTGGCAAAAAAAGGGGTCTAAACAAGTCTGGCCGAAGGGTTCGTGATGCTGGCCCCTCTTAGCAGACCTCTTCAATCTCCTCCCAGTAGCAACCCTCGTGGCAGCATTCCTCTGACAAGCTGCGCTTGGTGATGCGGCGGCCAGAGAGGAAGGCGTTGGCTTTCCCGGAAGGCAGGAACTCTGTCGGAAAAGATGGCCCCAAAATATTCCTAAATTAAGGGTCGTCCTTTGGACTTATAGCTGCTATTTTGTGCTTGTTATTTAATCTATACGTCATGAAATGCACATTTTACAATCTTATTATCTCTGTTCCCCGGGCACATAATCCTTCCTAAAAACCATTCCGACTCCAAGGGGAGTATACAGCTCGGTGCACTCATTTGACGCGCTACCTCACCGGTCGATCAGAGATGGTTTGCATCTCAGGCACCCATTCACTCCTGGGCGGAGAGAGGAACATTGCCCGATGTCACAACACGTAACCGCCAGTTGGATTTGAAAGTCCGACCCTGTGATCGGAAGTAGCATATCCCAACGCCCTCGCTACACGATGCTTGTGAAGACTCCTCAACAAACCACTTAGATACTGGCCAATTTCATTTCAAAGATACCATGCATTGCACGTTTCTTGTAACTGATTCCCAGACGATTCGCAAAGTATGACATCCACTGAGCCTGCTTATGTATCATACCGGACCTAGTCAAAGACCCCTAAAGATGTCTGGCTCGGTTTAAAGGTCCTCAGAAGCCCACATATTCACTATGGAAGATTTGTGCTCCCTTCAATCGTAGTGCAGCAACGTACAGGTAAGGACCGCAACCAAGTTATTTTGCTACTCGCAAATTCCCAGTGTTGTAGTCGAGTACTTTCCGAGTACCAACGTTCTCCGCAAAATACTGAACTGGGTAAGAGGGGATAAAGCCAGGTGCACAGGCATTTCATGGTAAATTTGCAAAGGTAAGATTACAAAATAAATGTTAGAATTCAGACACTCCCAGTTGTGTAAAATTTAAGTTTTAAGGAGAAAAGTACTCAGAAAGTACTCGGTCGAGTATTTTCAGAGTACTTTTGGCCTAAAAGTTAATTTTATCAAACAGTGATGGTCTGAAGTCATTATGTTGCTTTGTAATCTTACCTTTATGCATTTACCTTAAAATGCCGATGTACTTCAGCTTTGTTCCCTTCTAACTAGTTAAATATTTGGTGGAGAACTTGGTTCTCAAAAAGTACTCGACTACATCACTGCAAATTCCTCAAATTCATGATTTCTAATTAATAATCATAACGATATGTATATTTGGGTTGAAATATTGTTTGAAGTCCGGGACCCATATTTTGCGGGATTATTGCCATAACAGGTATCTAAAATTCGGACCGAGCAGTTCATGTGGCAAGTTCGCAAGGGGCAGGGAAGTAGATCATTCGCGAAATATGGTTTGAATAACCAAACAATTTCTCAATCCTTAACCGTTTAACAATCCCACTGCTTCAACACGAAATTGCTGACTTTTTTCTCTTCGTTTTTAATTTTACCGTTTCACGCCTCACTCACCCGACAGATCAAGTTCCCTCTTCCTTGGCACAACCTGACAGTTACAGTAAGCATTTCTTCTCTCATTTAGATCCTCTCCACAAAATGTGTGGGAAGGCCCATCCCAACGCTTCTTCCTATTAAACAGAAAGGGACAAAAGAACAAAATAGAATGAAATGAAAATCTTTTCTGCAGCTACACATGGGGAACTGCACTGCCAATGATATCATATTAGGCGATTCAAGTATACGCTCTGGTTTACGTTTGTTATCAAATTCACTCTTTTTATTTTAACTCACCCTTCGGTGCTGATTTGAGCTGCGAGAGCCTCACAGGAAGCTGTCGAAGGAGTTTTGTCTGAAATTGTTTTTCAAAAAAGTTTGTGAGATCAGGCTTTATTTCCATGGGATATTACATTTTAACAACCTCTTTTTGGCCTCATGCAGGTCCAGTATGTTTCCCAAGAGTTCTAATAAAGTAGCCTCGCAGTTTGGTTATGGATGTTGACCAGTAACTTGTCCCTTGTCATGTCAGGACTGTGTGGCCATGCTAAGCAGTGTCCGAATCAGCTACGGCTGGATATTACACACGAGTAAATGGCAGTGGCCGCGGCCAGTTCCCATTAAGTTTTGTGTAAATCCGGCCGTAGCCAAGTGTTTCGGACACAGCCTAACATGCGTTCTGCCGTCTGTATGCCATTTTATATCCTGAACGTCCTCTGGACCCAAACATTTCATCAACGGTACTTGCTACTGAGTGGTCGAGTGGTCATCAGGTCTGCCTATGCTGTAGGCAGTCTTGGGCTCGAACCCCGCCCATTCAAGCAACTTAATGAAGATTTCCCCTCTACCTCTGATAAACGTAAGTCAGAACATCCACGTTGCGAAGTGCGAGCCAAACACCTACATTATCTTCCGAAATAATTTACATCGATGCGTACAGGTATGTCGACAGTTCACAGTATACTTATATATCAACTGTAAAACAAAGTGTGGCATCTGTATTGGATGGTTTAAGATCGAACCAAACGGTGTGGAGTTAGAGAAAATATTTGGTTTTCGTTGGATTCATGACTGAAACTGTTGATGACCTTACCTGCCAGGGTGACCGCCACACAGGCACAGAGGACGAGGGCCACGATCCAGCGAGTCATGGTGACGGCAGAGGGCACGTGGTGGGATCACTTTACCGACGGGAACCCAAAGGGCGCTTGTGGTCCTGACACGCAACAACCAGCGCTCTTATAAGCAGCATGGACACGCCCCCCTGGCACGTGGGGTCTCACGGATTGACAGCTCCTTTACCAACCATTGGACGAAAGCGCCATGTTCTAATGTTTATTAATAGCCTCCATGCGCATAATTATGGTAATTTTGCTTGGGCGATTGCGGCGTACGTACTTTATCATATCGCAGCTTTGTACCAGAGAGGGATGATCTTGGCAAAGTTGGGTAATACACGTACATTGTGAATGCTAATTCGATAACGGAAGGTGTAATTTTACGATTTCTTTCAAATACTTTTGAATACAAAAATGTATTATGCAAGAGCGCGCTTCCACAAACTTTTGTACAGTCACTTATTACACTGACGGTCGCAGCATGAAAGGAGACGGTTTATCTTTATTGGTTTTTAAAACTCAGGGATGAAGATCTTATAAGGACAAGACCTGACGGTGAAGTCTGTGACATAATTCAAAATATCCTTGTTGGGTGCAATCGGTCGATCCGCAGATCTCGAGATCGCCTCACGCTATTGCTCGATCAAGAATGAAATCTCAGATGTTACTACCCTTAGAAAGAAAAGGTGATTGGTCAATGGTAGAAATAGGCAGTAAATCGTAAAGTGAGATCAATAGATCGGGCAAAGATCAAGCGAACCAGCAAATCGACCGAGTGTGGTATAGGCCTGCATTTGAAGTTTCTGGATTTTGATACTGCATGTTTAGTGATTGACCTCAGCTCATTATTACAATTTGTTTGTTTATTTATGTATGTATTTATTTGTAACTGATTTCAATAATTTATTTTAAAGATAAAGAAGATTTCAGATGTGGATTTTTCTGAATCCGTGTTTAGGCTGAATCGGGATCTGGACCTAAGGGTGCCCACTTTTTGTTTAAAATCTGACTAAATGCTTTTCGAGTTATGTTCCCCTTCAACTGTTTTTGTTTTTCAATTAAAGCAGTAATACAAATGGCAGACGTTCAAATGTTTTCAATCTTAAAATTATCCAGTACTAAGGCACTTTAAAAGGCAGTAGAAGCCTGAAACACTTCCGGAAATAATTTGTCTGTCAAGTTGACTCCGTTTTTGTGCTACCATTAACGATTATCATCAATCGATTTTAACACAAATAGAAAAGGCGAGATCACCACTTTTCAAAACGACCAGGGTTGCCCGTGTGACAAGTGTTTCCGCAATAACTTGCAGAGAACCTCAAAAGGTATACCACTCTGTTCGTGGAATTGATAGTAAGATGTGCTGGTAAAGGTTAAACTAAGCCTTGGAATTACTTCAAGCTATTAGCTGTCGTCAGTATAGTTTTGATGGATTAATTGAAGTGTAGTAATTAACACTTGTACGGATAGGATGCATATTGGATTACCCGCATTTTTACAGTCATCTAAAAGTAATAATTAAAGGCATACACTTTCCAGACCTTGATTTATCTTCGGGGTAAAGCCTAACAAATTATTAAACTATTCTAAACGATGTGAAAATAAATTTCATTGTCATCTGCTGTAAAGGCATTGCTTACCTCATGGGTTTCGACATTCATAACTTTGATCGGAAGTTTTTATACGCGTGGACTAAATATTTTTAATTACAGTTTTAAGAATGAACCGATTCTTGGTAAGTAGGCCTATGTTTCTCTCGCAGTTGATAAGCCCACCGCATCCACTCAATTCACCTGTGAGCCTGCATATTATAATGTTTCAAGGTTCATAATAAATTCTGACTGATGAGGTACAGAAGAGAAATGATTGTCAGGAATCTATGGTGTTCTATGTGAGTTGTGTGAGTTTGAACGTCGTATGTGTGAGTTTGAACATCGTGCTTGTAAGGTTGAACGTCGTGTTTGTGAGTGGTCAGGGCCGATGTCATGGATCCTTAGCATAATTTTTTCCCTCGATAAAAACAGGATTACCAACCAAACTGTTCATGTGTTGTACATTGCCTATGACTAGTGTTCAGCTGATGTTCGCTTATCATAAAAGTGACATGGACTTAAGGCTGATAACCTATTCTTCCTGAGCAAGACAACACTGTGCTAAGTAAATTTATGTGCTTAGCAGCTTCATGAAATTGGCCCAGCGCCTGGTAGAGTAGACTACACGCAGTACTGTGTACAAGTCTGCTTCCCAGACCCCAACAATCTACAAACACGACTTTCGAACTCACACAACGTTTGCAATTCACAATCACGACGTTCGAACTCACACACACGACGTTTGAACTCACACACACCACGTTCGAACTCACACACACGATGTTTGAACTCAGAAACACGACTTTCGAACTCACACATACACGACGTTTGAACTCACAAACAAGACGTTTGCTTGTCCGCTTTAGAACACCATAGGAATCAAGTCATACAACTCGTAACGAAATACTCACAGTTCGAGTGTTGATAAATATTCATACCCAAACTACATCACAAGGAACAAAATACTTTCGCCATCATGAGGCAAGAAAACCTGCACAGTATCAATATCAATTGTTTTATTTATTTCATTAGCCTTCATTCCCAAAGCGTGTCAAAAGTAACTTTGTGAAGCCTCAATTCTAAGAAAAGCCTTAAAGGGTTAAACAAAATTCCAAAATTTCTGCCCGCCCTCCCAACCCCCCCCCAAAAAAATGAGGATCCTCCCTTTGATACTTTCAGAGCATAATTTAGGGTTAAGTCTACGACAATGTGAACAGACCTTGAGGGATGGATTTAGTTGATTTATTCTGTGACAGTGGTCACAGAACTGGAAGGCTCAAATCCAGTCGTTAGTCATAATGTTGTGTCCATAGGCAATTACTTTACTTTGTTTTCCTCTCTCCATCGAAATTTATGCATAGGCACAGGCATCGGCCTTACCGGGACACTTGATCCAGGGAAACGTTTATGTTTTGAATCATTTTCGTCTTCCGAAAAGGAGGTAGACATGCTCAAGGAATGTTCAGCTTTCATGGGGTGTTTTCCATGTCGTGAACCAGAGAAAACGCGAGATATAAATGTAAACTATACAGCAAAGGTTTGCCAGGTTAACGAGATAAAACTTGCTTTGTCCGAGTGTCTGTAACAACAAGAATTCACTTGTCAAAGAGACAAGTTTTCAGTACTCTCTAAGAAACTGCAAAAAAAAACCATTTGATTAGAACTCCAGCCTATCAACGCAAATGTTTTACCACTCGAACACGGATGCGGGCAGTGCACACCACCGCAGTATACAGCTCAACTTTAACATCTTATCAGTTTGACCAGACAATGGCTAACCATTGTCACCAGGATCAGACCCTAACGCATCGAATATTTTAATGTGATAACTTTGTCTTCTCGCTCTATGAGTCAATGTTTATCTTGTCAGAATCCTGTCAGCGTAACACACGGAAGTTGTCATATTTTCCTGACGAGAGCTATTCTTGTCACTGCGACCAAAACTCGTCGAATGTTTCCTGTGTTTCAACGAAACATTCTAAAATGACTTGGAGTGTTTCTTGATACGTGTATGAATTACATCAGGTTGCTTGTCATATTTTTTCTACTTGCCGCCACCACATGATACAGTGAAACTATTTAACGTGTCACACAAGCTTGTACCTACGGAACAAGGGCTTGATCAACTGCAAAGGAAATACACTGTCTCCCATTATTTTAAAAACAATAGACAATATTTTCTACTACAACTATTAAGAAGAGGGTCACGTGCATGCCAATCAACCCATCCACGTGTTTAATCGACTTTTAGATTCCGATAGAAAATAGTTACATTCTTAACCATTTTGTTGTGAAGGGGGAAAAAGAAAGCGACTGTGCATCTGGTATAACGATTATGTCCTCGTTTGTGTACATCTGCTTCAGGAAGAATTTCACAAAGTTTCATTCCTTTCATTTTCCCTGAATCTATTCTACACCCTTGAAACTGAAATGGAAACCAATTAAAACAAACCGTGCTCGTTGGCTGGTTGCAAGGTCTGACTTTCTGCGTGGCCGGATCGAGCCAAATTAAATAAGAAGGTCAGTCATTACCGAAATTGGATTTCTAATCAAACTGGAGAACCAAGCATTTAGTCTTTATTGCACTTACTTTCTAATGCAGACATTTATAAGCCGGTATACTAAACGAGATCACAGATGAAAATCTATTGAAAAAAGTTATATCTAACTGGAGTTCGCTGATGAAGGTAACGGGTAAAATATTTGTGATAGTTGAAAGAGAACCAATCCCCACATATAACTGGAAGCGCCGAAGTAGACTGCATTGTTTTTATTGCTATTGGGAGCCATTGAAAATATTGCTTTTCCTCTTTAAAAAAATTCCTCATTTCGCTGCCGTTAATTACTTTCCAGAGAATGTCAAATTCTTCTACAAGGATCGTTGCGTAAGTGGGACGTAAATGGGCAGGAAAACATTATTTCAGCAGTAACTGGGTAAAACTATATGTGTAATTGAAAGTTGATTTTGTTTTGAAGTTACCGTAACTTTAATATGGTTCATGAATGGACTGTGTTCGGTGCCCGAAAGACCACCACCGCCCATGCACGAATGGGTTATTGCAAAGTTCTTAGGAAGAACCTCTGGATGAAGAAACGTAAATATATGACAAATTGGGCTTTTAGTCTAACGGAAACGAGACCTAAGCTGCAAATCTGGCATGTTTTCTTCAGCCAAGTAAGGAGTTGAGCAGACACACTAAGCCAAAATGGGGAAAAATTGTCCTCTGTATGAGAACTATGAAACACTGAATTTCTCAAAAAGAAAAACAAACAAACAAAAAGATTTACTTTCTTTAAAAAAATGAAATTACACAGGACAAGCATTATAATTAATACCAGCAATATGTTACAGCCATGGCAATTGAAAGCCAATTGCAATCGGAACTAACCTTCATAAAATATGTCAAAGAGAATAACAAACTACCCTTATGTCTACTAGGTACGTACTTTTCCAGGCTGAAATTAATTTCCCGAAAGGACAAGTTCGAGAGGCCCCGTTAAACTGTCGTTGAAAAGCTCATTTGTTTAGTCAAATCTCATTAGGCCTACTAAATGACAGATTGAATTAGAAACAAAAGACAACTTTTTAAAAGAGTGTTAAATATTAGGCCAAGAAGAAAAAAGGAACAAATAAGAAAAATACCCGCTTAGGATGGCAAATCGAACCATTACAGATTGGAAAACTAATCACATCCGTTACGCGAAAGCACTGACAGCAGACTTAATCACAGGAACAGGAAATATCTTAGTTTTAGATTGTTTACAATTGCATGGGCAAGATGCCGTCAGTCCTCTGTCAGTGGGAAGTATCATGACCCCCGTGAAAAGTCAAACATAATTCCAATTTCTAATTCGTTCATCGAATTATATCCCATTCAAAAAACCCTTAGGGCGACATTTTTTTTCAGTACTGACTTAACTTACAGGTAGACATCAGACATTTTGGGAGACGTTTCTATCTCCCCCTGAGGTTTGATGTCCCCGATAGATACAAAATATTACCGTTATAAATAGAACAGATCGATAGATCATGTTCCAATGTATAAATAAATCAAAATTCGTTGCGGCAGGATAAGGACGATAATTTACCTGTATCGTCCTTTTGGGGAGCTTTTCGCAAGACCTAACGTACCGTTTCAGTAAAAAACACTAATTTTTTGACAATTCCCGTTTGCTTGTTGTCATTCATTTTACCGATTTAATCATTCAATTCCGACATTGAATTTATCGTAAAGATGGTTTGAATTAGTGGTTATATAGACCTCATTTTTGTAGTGGTGCAAAATTAGCTAAATAGAATAGGCCGAAGAAATAGACATATAAATATTTCGCAATAATTACACATATGACTTTTTCTTGCTAATTAAATTACGGGCTAATGCTTTGTATGCATTTAGCGCAAAACATAACTCGTGTTCTATGATTTTCATGTTCAATTTACAAGGGCGAAAAAAATAATGTAATAATTTTAACAGTGACAAAATTAAATGATTAAATCAGTAGTAAAGTGAGTGACAAAAAACGAATTTGCTTTTCCACTTTTAATGCCCTTCCCGGAGTGAGACAATAATGACGATAAACAGGACGAATAAGAACGTTTAATACTCTGAAAATGAGATCCTGTGGTGTTGTTTCGAACTTAGAATCAACATTTGGGGCGACTCTCTTTGACGAAAATACGAAAAACCGATTTTAAATGAAAGAAGTTCCAAATTAACTGGGAAAACTATCATATATGTTGAACTGAATGAAAATGCTTATGAAATAAGGACGGCGACATTTTTCCAACATCATAAAATGGCAAAACTGTTATAATATGCATGAATGCATGTTGTCTTCGTTAGCCAAACTGGTATGTAGATACACTCCCTATCTGAAACTATTCTGTGTTGACTGGTTTTAGGGTGAAGTCTTAGATTTTGTAAAGAAGTTGACGGTCTAATTTCGAGAAACAATGGATTCAGCAGAGTAATTCGCAGTATTTGCATAATTTAATAAAGAAAAGCAATGAGGGCGGGTATGACTGTTACCGCTAGATGTCGGCAGGTCACTGCGCAGCCCGACTGCCCCACTGGGGGGTGGGCCTCAGCACGGTCGCGTATAAATAGGCGAGAGGTGGGTGATGAACTCCACTCACTGCCTGCACAGACTCCAAACTGCAAGCATGAATCGTCTGCTGATTTTCGCTGTTCTTGCGCTCACCGCGGTGTACCAGGGTAAGTTGTGGGACTCGGCTAGGGTACACCGTCATATTGACACTCCACACAGCCGGTGAGTTCGGGTGTTTTATTCGCGAGAGCCACGCCGGCGAAGATGGACTAGAGACTGGTTTCCGGGTATTGGAGGAAATTCGGGTTTTGTCAGGTTGCTATAGGTGCTCTGCTCTGTTTGAAGAAAAGAGCCTTTTATTCGCAAAGCGTGTCCATCATGCAAGCGTAACTTCTTTGTCTCTCTTTTTAAAAGTTACTGCAATGTACTAATCAGGCACGAGGCTCAGTGTTTGGTTCCAATTGCTAATGCATACGGCACTTTACAGTTACAAAAAGTCCTAGCGAAGGTACTTGAACTGAAATGTTTTTGCCTTGCTTTGCTTGCAAACAGAGGGTCAAACCTCAAAGGGGCCTCTCCTTTAACACAGAGGTTTAAAACACAGAGGTTGCGGAAATCGTTATCCTGTAAATTTTGCAATCTCTATGCACATTCATAAGGTGTCTTTGGCTTAAACCGTGTTTGTAAGCCATCGAGACTTTATCCTGTGATGTACTGGTCTGCTTTATTCAAAGCATAGTGAATTGATTCCTCTCTGTGTACTGCCATTTTTGTTTCGCGTTGGAGCAGTGTCTGGTGTGCCACGCAAGCCTGAAGAGCCATCCATCAGCGCACACTGTGGTATGCTTCTGGAACTAAGACAAGTAATGTAAGTTACTTCTTCATCTTCTTTATTTTTTCTCTTGCTGCCCCTGATTAAAAAGCATTACTATCCCACCGGGCGCCTTATGCTGTGATTTGCCGTGCATATAGTCGGCTAAGTAACGTCCACAGCTTGCATCTGCAAAAGGGTCAATATCGGTTTTTAGCTGGTTTAATACAAGGGCGCTACTGTAACAGACGTAGCCCTTCCACTAGTCCGTCAGCCATCATCATAAGGATTATCATCAGTCTCCTGATCCAACATAGGGGACGAAGGACCGCGCAGACCAATCGATAAGGTGCCGCCTGCCTCGTGGTCGTGTCCCGTGGAGTCCTGGTGGAGTCCCTCCTTCCCTCACGCAAAACTTCAAGTGCGAAATGGGCGGGTACGTCTTCCCGTAGCTGTTTGTGAGCCCGTTTCGGGTAAAGCCTTCGACCGCACCCTTCATGCTTGGGCGCACTCTTGGGGCCTTATTGTGCAGGAGAGCGGTACCAACAGAAAGCGACTTGCAGCGCGATATTGATAGCCGCCCCGCGTAGGAACATGTGGTGTACTATTTACGACAAACATTTCTCTCTCTCTCTCTCTTTAGCCTCCCTCCAGGCGACGCAACTACACGACGCAAAGACACGACGGCTCCCTTGCGTCGTGCCGTCGGGTCGCACCGTCGCCTTCTTGCCATTACGTTTGTACACACACGACGGGTCGCGTCGTGCCGTCGCCCGTTGTGTCGTGCTGTGTTAGGTCCTTTCCTTGTTGCTTGTTTTTTCGTCTAAACGTCGCCCCTTCCGTCACCCGTCGCGTTGCACCGTCGTGCGTTGCGTCGTGTATTTCGTCGCCTGGAGCACGACGCGACGCGTCGTGTGCTGTCGCCCTTTGCTTCATGGTGTTAACACAGGGCGCTTTTACTCTTTTTTTTCATTTCCGTCCCCATGCTTACCAAGTACATGCTATTCGCGCTTTGCACGCTGCCGCCATGGGCATTCAGGGCCTCGAACTGGCAGCTTGTACAATCGCATCAGAATCGCGTCAATCTAGCTTCTGAAATATTGTCCAATCGTATGGTATACGTGGTAGAAGAACTAAGGCGGCATGAGAACTAAAGAGCGAATAGGTTATCAAGTCTTGTTTCTGTTGTTCTTTTCCATGCATTCTGTCTAACTTTGTGTTTTGATTAAGAGTGAGTTGTTGAAGAAAAGGTGGGTTTTTTTTAATTAAATGTAATTAGAAAGACCGTTACGACCAACTATCAACATTGTCTCTAGGAAATAAATAACATCAGCCACGATGTTTTAGCTTTTCCTGCTCTAATTTTGTTCTTTCTGATTACTATTTCTAAATTCAATTTAAGATACAATACATCAAACATTATTACTGCGGATTATTATTACATGCGGATCTGAGGAGAAAACTATGTGCGTGGCCTACCAAAGTTGACGAAAAGACTCGGCCACAATGATAATAGCGTCTGTACAATGTTTTATTCAGAAACATGGACTAATGTTATTGAAAGTGTGGAGCTGATGAAGGTAACGAGGAAGACTGGCCTGAAGGAAGACTAAGAGGGAATATTCTGAGGGTTTTATAGAGCAGGCTCGGTGGTAACTTCCTAAACCAGTGGTCAAACTTGCAGTCATACAATTGTAGACAAATTGTCTGGGGAATTGGGAGTACTG
>NW_019091377.1:1747422-1767077 GCF_001949145.1 Acanthaster planci | reverse complement strand
AGTTTTGCAACATTTTTCTGATTCTAATTCAGTTTTCACAAAGCTATCGTCTTGCAACTTTTTTCTAATTTAGTTTTCCTCAGTTAATAGTTTTGCAACTTTTTGATTCTATTCAGTTTTCCCAAGGCTATAGTCTTGCAACTCTTTCTGATTCTAAATAAGTTTTCAAAAGGCTATAATCTTGCAACTTTTCTGATTCAAATTCAGTTTTCACAAGGCAATAGTCTTCCAACCTTTTCTGATTCAAGTTCAGTTTTTACAAGGCAATAGTCTTCCAACCTTTTCTGATTCAAATTTAGTTTTTACAAGGCAATAGTCTTGGAACTTTTTTCCAATTTAGTTTTAACCACTTCATGCCGGGGCATTTTTCAATGTTGATGATGCTGGGCTGGCATGACTATCATTTTTTCCGTTTTCAAAATCCTTCAACAATTCATCATTTCATTTAACGGTCGTTTATAGCCGCACGAAATAACCTTTAGGCACAACTCTAAGTTGACAGGTGACCTTCATTGACGCCTGTGTATTTCAGCCAGGCTTGCAGCCTTGTAAAAAGAGCGCAGATTGTGCAGTGTTGTGTAACTTTCTTTCGTTCACGAACCTGGCTCAGTGCACTGCTGACCTCTTTTCAATAGGGGCCAGATTAGCGTGCAGCGGTGCTGTGTGGCTCATCGCTGCAGTGGTGGAGCGCTTTTGTCCCCGGTGGTAATCCACTCACTCTCAATGTCCCAAACCCTGGTATACCGTTTCAAAACAAGGCTGGATTATCACCACTTTTGAGAGTGAAAAATGTCAATAATTCCCAGCAGCCTGGTCTTTTGTTCGGAGTACGGTCTTTTGTTACAGGACCCTGTTTCCTTTGTCCGAGTTCAGAGAACCCGGCCACGCATATAAAACATACGTCTCCGATTCCGGAGTCCCCGGCAGGGAGTGATTAATAAGTGTGTAGTCTAATATCTTTTTTGATTCTAATTTGGTTTACATCAGGCTATAGTCATCTTCATTTGCCGTTTACACCACACGCTGCTTCTCGGACCATAACTGCACACAGAGTCAGACAACAATTGAGTCCGACTTATTTATTATTCCATTATTTTTGAATAAAAAGACAGTTATGACCACAACAATAGCTTTACATGTGCTTCGAATGAACCAGTTCGACATTCCAACTGCACCTGTCCATGATCAGACCATCTGGATGTGCATGCAAGGTATACCGTATCGGCGCGGCCCTACGCAGAATCGGGTGTGTGCTTTGCTCCCTTAACCTTAACAGTCCTCAGTCCTCCAACAGGTGAAGGATTGAGGACTGATAGAGTTAACGATCTTGCTATATTCAAACACTTAACTGGCTGACGAAGCACAGATCTCATGTCACTCTAATGCACACATTACGTTATCTCCCATTTGAACTGGTTTTAAATATCTGAATGAAAGATAATGTAGAAATTAATCCAACTACAATACATATATTTGGTACGCAAAATTCAAATAAACTGTACACCCATTTTAAATCCCAGTTGAGGGTTCCAAACCATCCTTGCAATCAGGGAAAACAGAGAAAATGAGTTTCCCTTTCTTCCGGTCAAGGAAAAGTCAGGGAATTAGATTGACCCAAAAGAAAAAGTAACAAGTCATGTTTTATTTTGTTTCATGACTAAATGGCATATCCACAAGATGATTTGCTGTGTTTTCTTGAGTTGGAATATGTCAAGATGGTTATCCAGGAATTCTGCAAAATTGATCGGGGTAAAATCACAGAATTTGGTTTTCTGGAAATACGGGAACCCTGCTGTTTCGACCCTGAGCAGAATGAAGCTTTTTGGGGGGCCCAACCACTAAAAAAGTTGCGCAGTGTTTTTAGGGTGCACCCTATTCGGGTAGGGAGGGACGTCTGCAGCATTAACAGTAACATTTTTTGATTGAAGAGCACCTAGGGTGCCCAGTTCTGCAGGTGGAACACAAATAGATTCAATCAACACTTCTTGCCTTGCTCTGAAACCCCTCAACTTCTCCACTTTTTATCTGATCATCAGAATATTAAATACCCCTGAGTATTGCATATAATTCTGTAACAAAAGAGCCAAAGAGAGGGATTAACTACTCTACCTTTCCACTTTTTATCTGATTGCCTGAATTGAATTGAATTGGAATTCAAATTGCATTGTAAAGCACATTATTAATTTGCCTATGATGCCCTCCATTTTGACATCACATACATGTACGAGAGCGAGCCTACGTTCATTCTTGAGAGACGCATTGAAGCTTTCTATTTTCATTAATCTTGACTTTCAACAACAAACCAGCCAGTGCAGTATTTATCCAAAAACACAATGTGAGAAAGATATAAACATTATTAAACAAAATTTTTAAGAGCATGACATCTCGAGAAAAAAAACCAACTTTAATTTCACCAGCGACTTTCACATAGAAACAATCGTTCAAAACCAGTTTGCTGCCTGTGGCTTACTGTATATACATGTACACGCCCTAGAAATTTCGCATGATGTATACACAGAAAGTTTTTTGGACCTTCAATACGCAGTGTTGTGAGTCCTATGCTTCAAGATGTCCATCTACCAAGCCATCTGTTTTGCCTTAGTGAGCATCTCTCGTGAAATGATCACGCGCTGGATCTGCGCTGTTCCTTCATAGATCTGGGGGGGGGAACAGGAAAAGAGAGATATAGACATAAACTGAGACACCTAGCTGCATTCAGGCCCCAAGAGTCTAAACGTCTGAAGTTCACTGGCAAGCACAAGGCACCAAATGCACACAGGTTTCTAACATTACTGCATTCAAGGGAAAAACCTAGTGCTGAAATCAATATCAAAGATTTGATGGAAACAACCTCCAGGCTGGCTCACACTTACATGTAACATGAAAGCCAATACCAGTTAAATTTGTGATGTCAGTCATCATCCTCTGCATTCACAGAAGTTGAACACTTCAACATGAGTACAAGTACTTTATGAGTACAAAAACGTACTCAAGTTTGAATACGTCATAAGTACGAGTATGAAAACTGTTTGAGTACAAATGTGAGTATGAGTGTGAGTCTGAGTACTGCTGCACTGTAAGAGACCACTGGATCGTACCTGGTAGATCTTGGCATCTCTCATCAGCTTCTCCACTGGGTAATCACTGTTGAAGCCGTTGCCACCAAAGATCTGCACGGCGTCTGTGGCGCACTTGTTGGCAACGTCAGCGGCCAGCGCCTTGGCGATTGAGGCAAAGTAGGTGTTGCGCCGGCCCTGGTCAATCTCCCACGCCGCTCGGTGGGTCATGAGACGGGCAGATTCCACACCAATGGCCATGTCGGCCAGGATGAAGGACACGGCTTGGTGCTGGACCACGAGAGAGAGAATGAAGGGGCAACGCAGAAACATGTGGGTCATTCTGTTCATTTCAGAGGACGTAGGGATGCACATCGCGACAAAATACAGACCAGATCCCACACAGTGAGTCTATGAGTCATTGTTTCAGTGACTTAGTATAAGTTTGTACAAGGAAAAGAAAAGTGAGCTCTTTAATTTGATGTTTCACTCAATCTGGCATCCTGACGTAAAAGGACATTATGTGGGTGGAAAATACTGCAAAGGTCTCATTGATTTACACTGGGCAAGATTCTGTGGAAGGTGGAGAGTGGCTCTAGCAGCTTGTGACTCATTTTGTTAAGTTCCATCGCTTCTGAGATATAATAGAAGCCTGTTGCACACCAACCACATTCAAATACTAATGAAACGCTAACCAAGTCTCATGAGACCTTGTATGTGTGAATGGAGAGATGAACAACTATCAAGCACGGCTCTTTCAAGTTGGAGGCCTACTTCTATGAATCCAGAGCCCTTGGGTAGAACTAAACTTCAGCAATGCGCCTCAGAGATGAGGCAGTGTGGTTTAGAGCTTCAAGATTGTGATGCAAGATCAGGGGTGGGGGGTTTCAAATAAAGCTACTAGCCCAAGGATGTGTCCTTGAGCAAGCCACTTTACCCGTACTTCTTCCAGGAATGTGACTGAGCATACAACCAGCACTAGACTGGCATCCTATCGACGCAAAAGACATGCTCTTAGTTGTTTCTTGCCAAGGAAACTGGAGATAAGCAACCAGCCGGACAAGGCCACATGGCTCAAAACTTACCTCGCAGATGTATTTGCCAAACGTCTTTCTCTCCATGGAGTACTTGGTGGCTTCGTCCAAGGCCCTCTGCGCCAGTCCAGTGGCCCCTGCAGCTACCTAGAAAACCAAACAAAGGAAATGGCTTAGGCTAAACTAGTCCATACGGACTGCATGTGAGGGTGGTAACAATGCAATGAGGGTTTCTTAATTAATAACGCCAACTACATGATTACCCTCCAAGTGAGGTACGGGTCTCAAAAAATATTAACCTGCCAGCATGTTGAAAACCACTGAATGCAACTGTTGGTTTGGTCATTTTATGGCTGTTTCCTTGCAGACAAAAAGGTCACCAATGATTAAGCAAAGGTTGAGCACATACCAGAAAGGTAGCTGACTGGAGGTCTAGGATTGTTAGAGGGAAAGGCTTGAGGTTTTCATTGAGGTGGGTTTAAACTTATAGTTTTTAGTAATGGTTTTTAGTCTGGTAGCTGGTGTACCAACCTTGGGCTCTGTCTTGGGTTAGGATTAAAGTTAGGGGTAGGCACTGGTTTCAGACTTGGGTTTAGGGTTAGGGTTATAAATACATAAGAATTAGCTGGTATACTTTACTCCTTGTCTTATCAAAGAGTTGGGGTCAAGTTGATATTAAGGGATAGGGTTAGGATTAGGTTTAGGGTTATGTACATATATACGGCAGAAGTAGCAGGTATACTCACCGGAGGCCTGGTCTTGTCGAAGGCACCCATGGCAATCTTGAAGCCCATTCCTTCTCCCAGCAGAACATTCTCCTTAGGGATTCTGACGTCCTCAAAGGTGATGCCGCGGGTGTCTGACGCCCTCTGGCCCATGTTCCACTCCTATCCAGGAAAAAAACGCAATAAGGTAAATTAACCCCTTCGCTACGGATGACTGCTACTACAGCACCTTAATGTGAGGATTAGTGCATACCACACATACAGTCTATTCACCATGCAGCTGCTGGTTCAATGGGGCCTGCTGATGGACAAAGCCCTCCATTCATGGCATGCCACAGCCCAGCAGTCAGGGTCAAAATAATCCCCCCGTGAAGGGGTTAACAACTGCACAAATACACTGTGTAGGATTCAAAACACAACTTTGGTGTTGCATTCAAATTTCAACCTTATTTCTTTTTGTGCGCATCCTTACGAAAAAAGTGATTCATGTAATTCCATTTAAGTAAGCACAACATCTCATTTCAGATAGACGGATTTTTAACTAAACTACGACCATTCAGATGAACTTCAACTTCATACAGATCAAAAACTTCTGACAATTTTGCTGGTACCTTCTATAATTTGGCAGATTAAGACCTGACTTTCTTGACATAGATCTTCCATAACAATGTGTTCTGCAAGAGTGTGGTTTGAAACACGATAAGCCACATGTATGAGGATTCATTCAAGGCTATCTTGTTTTAGTTCATTAATTTCATATTCATCAAACAACAGATTTGTGTTGCGACAGAACTTTGTGTAGCACATTTATTAATTGAGAATAACCAATCTTTCATCTATTCTAATAGCATGGAAAATATTTTTTTAATACCACATAATTCAGAGCCCTGCATAATTAATAGACTATGACGTCATTTTGAACCAGGAAGTGTAGTGCAAATGAAAGGAGCACGCCACTTGGTTCACACTCTGGTTCTTGCGCTAACGCCTCTCTACACACATAATTGTGTGTGTGATGCACATGTATTCACTTTGGTACTCTATAGTGGGCATTTTGGGGCCCACTTTTTCCACAAACTATCTGGTGTATAATCACATGCTTTTTGTCTGAAAATATGGTACCATAAATGTGCGCCAATCTTGTTTTACAAACTCGAAATGAAAAGCTCAACTCTGTACGCAACCATCTGCATACAACAACCTTCTGTTATTTGGAAGGTCATATATACCCACCTTCCGGCCTGGACTCACTCCCGGCCAGTCACGCTCCACGATGAACCCTGTGAACGCCTTGGAGGCTGGGGCCTTGGGGTCCGGGTCAGTGCGCGCCAGGACGAAGTACCAGTTGGCATGCCCCCCGTTGGTGATCCACATCTTGCTGCCGTTTAGGATGTATTCATCGCCTTTCTTATCGGCCCGGGTTCTGATCCCGGCCACGTCCGACCCCGCGCCGGGTTCTGTTACGCAGTAGGCCTGGCAAGAGAGAAACCCCCCCAAAAAAGGAAACATAGAGGTTTGACTTTTGTTCACAATACCACGGCACTTATGAGCTTGATGTACAACTGTAACCCTAACTTTACACTGAGTTTCTTACACCTTTCTTCTCCCTTTGTGCCCAAGGCATGTTGCTGTGGTTCCGCTCCCCCCTCTCCACAGGCATATGTGTTCTTTATTGCCTTTGGACTTCAATATCAGATTAGTGGTGCTGGTAATGGTCAGATCCACATGGTAGGGGTGAAAGGATCCAAATTTCAAATTGTAAAAGTTGGTCCCGGTGGGTAGAAATAAGAGAATGAGTAGAAATTTCATTTCAATTTACTAAAAGCAATTCTGCAGCTCTGTTTACGTATGGATTTCTATGGATTTCTACATGTACGTGTACGTACTAAATAGACTTTCCCTTAGCAGTAAACCTGTAGACATTACTGTGCAAAAGCCCCATGATCAGGCTCTCAAGGAAAAGATGCTTTAGCTTTGTGCACATTCAGTTGAAATTTTTTTATTTCCATTTTAAAATTCCCTCTATTGGTCCCATGCGCAAAAAGAAAAATATGAGCTTGGTAGAGTCCGCTGTGCCTTGCTTGATTTTTCTTTCAACTTTGCATGCATGTAAAGGCACTCCTTATCACTACAAATGTGAAGTTTGAACTCAATCAGACATATAGTTTTGTTTGATAGAATCATTTGAAGTTTAAGGTGAAAAACGTTAAGACGGTTGCAATCTGCCACACTTTTTGGGGGGGTTAAACTGTTTCTCGCAGACGGGCAAACATCAAAGGTGGCAAATTGAAAGTTGTCACCAACTGTGCAAAATGACAAGGCCCTGCAAGATGTCGAAAGAAAGCTTAGGAGGTTTCATTTCTGGATAGGTATCTGAAGATAAATTGTATGGCATACTTACACACATGAGTGGTTCTTCCAACATCCGACCAAGGTACTTCTTCTGTTGTTCTGGGTTTCCAGCAATGATTACTGGCATTTGCTGCATAATTTACAAAATCAATAAAACAAAATGGTGAGTTAACGAAGAAAACTGCCCTGCCAAACCCATGCCTAAACCTATGACTTCTAATTGTAACCCAATACATCGTAAAAAAGTTGCTGAGGCCATTTTACATAATGGCCGAGTAAAGTGGGGATGTGGGTAAATGTGGAAAAAATCAACGTGGCAATTTCCATGTATTTTGGAAGTGTATGTTTGAAAGGTTACCATCAACACACTTGCAATATGCCCCATTTGAAAGCTTATGAAATTCGCTTTCTGACCATGCACATATCTCAAAAAGTCAATTTGTGACTCATTCCTGATTTTGATGTACCGGGTCACAATTATTGAAACAACAAAGGTCTCCATTGGGAAAACCATTTACTGCTTAAAACCCAAGTGGCTTTGATGTTGATGTGCCAAATTGTTCTTGAGTTAGAGAGGGAATACCGATGGTTGGACAGATGCTGACAGACAGCCTGACCCACACAGACAGCCTGACCCACACAGACAGCCTGACCCACACAGACAGCCTGACCCACACAGATAGCCTGACCCACACAGACAGCCTGACCCACACAGATAGCCTGACCCACACAGATAGCCTGACCCACACAGACAGCCTGACCCACACAGACAGCCTGACCCACACAGACAGCCTGACCCACATGGAAGGACAAGGCAAACACAGTACGCCCCTTCAGCTTTGCCAGAGGGGGAGGGGTGTTAAGAAAAATCGATCAGGCATGCAACTTGGACTTTGACCAGGAACCAAGGAAATTCTGATCTTTACAAGACTTTGTACGGCGTTTTCAATTTTCCATGGCATGAGTGTGAATTAAAAATGAGGAAATCAGCTGATCCAAGGAAAAGTCACATGCCTGATCAATATTAAACCCGTCATTCATTGAAAATGACTGGAACAAATGTTGATCCAAACTAATGACGTAACAAGCAAGTCTGCCTACTGAGCCACTTCTGTTGATTGAATCAGATCGATCTAATTCCAATGAATCTCAGGATTAGGGCAGCTTTAAAGTTAGAAATCTCACCCCTAACGAGTTGGCCTCGGTGGCAGTCTGTATGCCCGTGCAGCCGTAGGCAAACTCCTCGGCGATGATGCAAGAATCCAGAATACCCATCCCAAGACCACCTGAGGCAACAACACAAAGAAATGCCTTGAATCTCATGCAAGCCATCAACGAAGGATCTCAATACAAGTGATCCACACCAGAGTTTCATAATATAAATACAGTCATTTGCAAAACTTTAAGACCACCTGGAATTTTAGTGGTGTTTCTGTCACTGGGCCTGCATTACAATGTACATTGTCTTATTGAATGATCACTTAACCACTTCCTGCCGGGGACACGTATGCTTTATATGCGTGGCCGGAATCTCTGAACTCGGACAAAGGGAACAGGGCCTTGTAACAAAAGACCGTACTTGGAAGAAAAGACCAGGCTGCTGGGCTTCACCAACATTTTTTCATTCTCAAAAGTGGAGATAATCCAGCCTTGTTTTGAAACAGTATACCACGGTTTGGGACATTTAGAGCGAGCGGATTACCACTGCGGACAAAAGCACTCCACCACTGCAGCGATGAGCCACACAGCATTGCTCTACACTAATCTGGCCCCTATTGAAAAGAGGTCAGCAGTGCCAGGTTTGTGAACAAAAGA
This sequence comes from Acanthaster planci, assembly GCF_001949145.1. The sequence continues at coordinate 1,758,095 of NW_019091377.1, read as the reverse complement.
ATATTACGTAACACCGCACAATCTGAGCTCTTTTTACAAGGCTGCAGGCCTGGCTGAAATACTCAGGCGTCAATAGAGTTTGTCTGTCTGGCAAGAGTGGACACCAGACATGCCTTCACATGTTTGTAAGTGTCCAGTAAATGAAGATAGGAATTTTTGAGAATTTTGAAAACAAAACAAAATGATAAATATCCTGCCCCAGCATCATCAACATTGATAAATGCCCCGGCAGGAAGTGGTTAACATGCTTTTACCAGTGGTGCCTAACATCAGTGTTGTGCTATTAACCCATTTGAATGAAATTTTTTACAAAGGCAGGTCTTGAATGACATTTTATCTGTAAGGCCCCATGGGTAAAAAAAAAGCCAGTCTAAGTAATCAGAAATAAAGGAGGACACACTAAATATACGACTGTTAACATTTCAAATCATGGAAATGTAGTCATATACCAGTAGCTCTTTAACCAAGATACTAAGGTGACGCATTAAAAATAAACAGAAGTTGCCATGATTGATTGGTTTAAGTTTGGTTTTTCTTCAGGTTAATGCATTTTGTATGGGTGGTCCTAAATGTAATAACAATAATGGGCATATTTAGAGAACCTGCATATCTATCAGTCATGGTGCTTAAGGCATGGCACTTCATGTTTACCCCTGTTCATCTGGCCCACAACCATGCCTAATGCCAGCTAAGGTCCCTGGTAGTGCACACTTCCATGCTACAATATCAGATGCATAATGCAACAATAAAACCCGAGAACTACCTGGACAACACCACACCGACTGTGACATGACTGCCAAAGTTCCAGACTGATTTTTACAATTTTGTCTCCACTATTGCGACATGTAGTTAGGAGTACACCTCAACTGAATGAATCTGAGGGGATGTCATGGCAATACCATCTGGACATTTATAAGTAATAAAATAATTCTTAACATTACTTTTCTTTATATGTATCTTTCTATACATGTAGTGTCCGTAACAGCTTTAAATTGCACTACACAAGGGTACTTTTTTCTAACTTTCAATTTATGCCTGGATGGAATGGGCTCAGACCAACTGCGACACAGTTTGTATAAAAAGCTAAAGGAAGCAACACAGAGCCTTATTTAAATGCACCGAAGGTAAAAAGCCATGCTATGCCATGTCATTTCTCACGCTTGTGGCTAATTGATCAGTGAAGCTAAAACAAAGTTTCTTTATTATGTTTAACACTTGAAGACTACAAATATAATTAAACAAATAAACTGTTCTTGTTTCTACCACAAGTTGATTTATTTATCAACTGAAACTTGAAGTTGCATAGAAACTTAATGTTACTTATGATGGAATTGCCCATTTCTGCCCTCACAGGAGTCCATTTAAAATTATAGTCCATCATTTGCAGTTTAATCCACAAAGTAACGGACAAATTTATCGTTGAAAAGCACAGTTGGTTTAGAGATAGTTATGGGACCAAACTCCATGTGGAATTATTCTTTCTGGCAAGCCGTTTTTTTGCAAGAACAAATGAACAAAGGCCATTGCCAACGATGCATCTAAACTGCATTTTTAGAAAACTGCAATTAGAAGTGCGTTCAAGTGCTGACACAACACATACGTGCGCATAGTTTAACAATACTATCATTTCTTGGTTCAGTGCCTGACGTCACATAGATTCGACTAAACATGAGAATTGTCCCTGATGCTGAATTCAGGTGCAATTGAAAACATGACTTTAGCAAAATCAAACTCTGAGAACATTCTTCTTCTCAAACGCTGGGCTGAAATTTCCTCAGGTTTCTTCTTCAGCACGTTTTTTTAGAGTTTGAGTAATTTGGTTCCCTCAAAGGAACATAATACACAAATGACAAGTGGCAGACTATACCATTAATACTCCTGGGTGGAGAGAGGCAAGAGGGAGCGCAGCAACCTCGTTCCCATGGGTATGAACTTTCTGCGCCATGTTGGTTCCTACCATGCCTTGCACAATCTAACATCTGGTACTGTATAATTTAAATATCCTACTATTTGGGATATTTAAATTTGGGCCTTTAGTCAGAGTGTTTACGCGCGACGCAGATTTACGTGTGCATGACCTGCAGGAGAATACGGGGCGCGAGCGTGTAGCTTTTAAAATATGCATGCGATTGACTTTACATTTATGAATAGCCAGTCAGCGTCATTTTCGAATTCTACACAACCTCGGGCTAGTGAAGGAATGTGCACGCAGCCCATGGAGTCGAGGTTGGGGGTAAAGTGACTTGCCCAAGGTCACAACATGTAGCTAGCTGCTGGATTGGTATGTTTGGAGAGTTACACACCCTAGCCACTGGGCCACAGGACCACACAAAGTACAAGTTGGAATTTATAGGGGAAAAATAAGGTGATGCTGAAAAATAAATACTAAATGTACATTCCTCAAAAACAAAAAGTCAAATATTACCAAATTACCACAAAAAATAGTTTTTCTTCTAAAATGATTTAACCTTTCTTAGTTAAACAGTAATCATGTGATAAGCTGAACATTCATCACATGACAACATGATCAGTCATCATGTGAAAACAGAGACATGGATTAGAAATTCAGATGCCCGTTCCAGTTTTCGCCCTGTTCCCAAAATACCAACATTAAGCCAAGAAGTTTACGTTTTGTCCATTTTTCACATGCTCTAAAACATCTTTTCTGAGAAATTTGCAATCTACAACTCACCAACGGATGCTGGAATGTGCGCATTCATCAATCCCACATCAAACGCCTTCCTGATGATGTCCCAAGGATACTGTGAAGGACAAAAGAAAGCAAAACCCATAACTCAGTACATTAACGGCCTCTTTGTGCCGTTCATATATGGTTGAGTCACCAGATTCTCTTATGAAGGATCTTTCCATCGACACTAGTAAAAGGTCAACTATAGAAATAAACCACAGTGGACATGTAAAAATGATACTTACCATTCCACACCCCCAAGGATGCTTCATTAAACAAGCAAATTGCGTCATTGACGATGTGGATAATCAACCTGACTCCTCAGATATCTTTGTCAGAGAACTGTCCTATGTCCTGACATATCCTCCACTTATGCACAATAAAAACAATAAAACTACAGAAGTGCTCAAAAACCTAAATCGATACGACAGGGCTACATGTCAATCAGAAACATTAAAGTTCTATCTGCCGGCTGTGTATTGCACTGCAGGTGGCTGCTGGTAACCGCAGCTGTGATCTACATGCGCCCATGCAGGGTGGTCCAGTTCAGTCCACGTCACAATTTTCAGGAAGAGACAAACTTCTCACTGGAGAGTAAAACCTAGTTTCGAGAAAATCGCATTTGAAGTTAGTTTCTTTTTCAAAAGCTTCCCAGCGTTTTCCCAGTATAAAGCATATCTTTGACTTTGGAAATTATAGAAGTCAATTAATAGACTTCATTGTTAATTGACAATTGTTTATTTTGTAAACAAACATATTTGTCTGTTCGTGAAAACTCTAAACTTCAAGTGACTGTTTGCCTCTTCGTGAAAACAGCACACACAGTCCACGGTTTTGCCATATAGCACATGCCAGGTACAAAATTGTCACATTTGCATACATTTCCAGGAGTCAAATTTGTCTCTTCGTGAAAAATACAGAATGATGTTTCCCCCACATTACATATATGGACGACAAATTTGTCCCTTCATGACAACAAAAAATGTGATTTATTTGACTTTTGCCCCACAGAGATCATTATGATTTCAGTAGATTTGGTTAAAAAAATGATTACACCAAGTTGTAAGCATCACATAGCCTAACTGATTTTGCCCAAAAAACCCAGAAATTTGAAAAAAAAAACTTGACTTTGGGCTACTTTGTCTCTTCATGAAAACCATGATGACGTGTGCCATCGCCTGGCCTATATTTGCAGTCAAGGAATTGTGGAGTATGTGTGATGATAGTTTCCCCATTATGAGCTCATGCATACCGTGCATGTATTCTGATCACACAAAGGTCATGTCAAAATGACTGGGCTGCACCTGCTACACATGCAGAGAAGCCAGCTATGCATAATGGGTTTATCCATTGCCCATACACTCAAAGGTTAATTCAGATAAGAGAGTAGTGAAGCATGCACTGGTGCACTGCACGCAAATGGAACATGCCCAACTGTTGGTTCCCACAGCTCTGCATAAAATTTGGCTTGCAGTACTAAGTACTATAAAATACTCAGCAGTAGTCTGAGCCTGAAGGACCTAGCGCTACAACTAACTACTTCTGGCTAGGTTCCTTCCATTGTTACTCATACAGAGAACAATAAAGTCATGCATTCATAGTGCCACAGCACTGTATGGTACATTGTCTTATCTATTGTATTTTACGGCTTCAGAGAACAATCCACCCTGAGCTGAAGTGCACCCCCAATCGGCGAAAAGAAAGACAGGTGGTTACAAGCGGGTTCTTGCATGCATTCTGCGTGTACGCAAAGACCATACATGCCGGAATAAATTAGTTACGCGTACTCAGCATGCTCTGTGTCAAACGCACATATACTTACGCTCCTCCTGGCGTGCTTATGTGGTACCAAAAACAAACATACAAGTGACAGCACTTTATACTACATTTTAGTACTAAGTAGTACTTTGTAGTATTCAGGGCTCTTAGGGTCAAGGCTTTAATGGATCATGCTATTTCAAAAAGCGTCAACAAAGCGGCAACAATATGAGTAAAATGATTGCAGTTACACCTTGGATCAATCTCTTTCTTGAGTATGTGTGGTTCTGAGAAGAACCGGGGAATAACTCGACATTTCGAACAGTGTACTCTGTCTGTCTTCAGTCTCCTGAAGACGGACAGAGTACACTGTTCGGAGCGTAGAGTTATTCCCTGGTTCTTCTCAGAACCACACATACTCAAGAAAGAGATTGATCCAAGGTGTAACCGCAATCATTTTACTCATATAGTTCTTTCACCATGAAAACCTTCAAGTCTTATCAAAGCGGCAACAAGTTATTTAAGTCGGGCCTGATCAGGCCTGCTCATGCAGCCTGACCAGCCACCATCTTGTTTTCGTGTGGACGGCATGAGAAAAGAAAGATGGTGGCCCCCATACATTGCAAAAATTTTTTCCATTTTCCTGCGAGAATCCGAAAGCAGATTTAGTTTCTCTTACACATTGTGAAATGTCAGATTCTCTTGAATATGATAAAAATCACTTTTGAATCTTTAGAGGGTATTTTCAAGTTGTTGACGCTACTTGTGTGTGTTGATGCTTGTTGAGACTGAATAGCACGACCACCTTCAGAAACATGTTTGTGCAATTGATGTAAATGTATTCATATCAGCACTCCATGGCCCAGCTCCCTCCTAAGTTGAAGTTATGCAGCACCCTCGATGGATTACGCACGAAGCAATTAAGCCTTCTGCTCTGTACATGTACTGTACCTCTCCAGTTTTGTCATATTCTGGCGCCTTGGGGATGATCTCTTCCCTGGTGAACTTACGGGCCAGATCCTGGTATTCCTTCTGCTCATCACTCAGTTCTGCCAAGCGAAAGAGATTGAAAAAAAACAAAAAAACAAAAAAACAACAATCATCAGGCTGCTTATCCGTCCCAACTTGAAACACCTCCCCAAAAGCTACGGTTCCCACAGGAGTCTGAAAACAAAATTTCCAGAATTTTCCAGGACTTTCCAGAAGCAAATTATGACAATTTTCAAGAAAATTAATACCATTTTGCAGAAAAAAAGTTCTTTGGTATTATGAACTGGAAGACAGCCACAACTTTCAAGGCTGACAAAGTTACAACATGTAAATTTATCATTGTTATCACATCCAAAAATTCGCCCTTTGTAATCATGGAAATCAACCCATGACTGTTCCATTACTCTTTTTGTCCCTCTGACAGCCTCATTCCAGGACACCCAATTTTCCCCCAATTTTCCATCTTTTTTTCGAGACCATCCCAGGGCAACTTAAGATTTTTCCAGGATTTTTTTGGATCTTCCATGACCATGGGAGCCCAGACCAGCAAGAAAAGACAACCGGGCAGGAATCTGCACATGTGTACCCCCTTCAACCAGGATTTCAGCTGTCCCATGCTTCATCTTTTGACACTTGCCATTGAGACGTCAATTATGAGTATATCTGTGAAGTTTGAACTCTCGTCAGTACAGGTTTTGTTATTAAGGTCATTCATAGTTTACAGCTCATGTCGGCCCACATGCACTGAGCAACATCAATGAGACAAGCTTCCAGTAACACTTTTGGCTGAATTGTATCTCAGAAAAATGGCTACTTAGCAAGAATTGTGTGTTCGATCTTCACAAACTGATGAAGCTATTCATAGAAAACACCTGAGGCTTCCTCGAACGCACTGTGGCGGAATAAGAGGAAACCTTCGGGGAGGCAGATTCTCCCTTCTCCCACCTCTTCTTTTAGGACTGAATATCCATTCTCCACCTACCAAAAGCCAGACCGGCTGACGGTGGTCTTGAAGCCGTCTCAGGACTGGACGCTGTTGTCCGGCTCCGTGCCAACACGGCCTGAGAGCGAGGAAGCTGGTTGGCAACAGCCTGTATGGAACAATGTTTGTCATCAATATCAGAATTGATCACAGAACTAACGCATGTGGCCAAGAGCTGATGCTTGTTGGGGCATGTGGCCTAGCAGTTAGCATCTGCGCGGTAACTCATGATAACCGGGTCTGGGATTCGAATCCCAGCAGGAAGTCACAAACTGTGACCGTCACTTCAGCCCTACCTGCCTCCTTCCACCCAGGAGTGAATTGGTAACTGTGAAGGCAGATGTGGTTATGGAGTTTAGCTGTTTGTACCTGTAACACAGCAGCATCAGGCTAGGTCACTTCCCACAACGTTCAGATGATGTGAACCATAGTTGAGGTTTTTGTATCAAAGGGAAATCACTGTTTAGCAAAACCAAAAAAATCAAGGAAAATGCAAACTTTCATCCTCTAATATTACGCCTGAACCATCGGCGGCAGGACAATTTTCAAAGTGGGAGGGGGGGCAAGTTGTTAAACCATTAGGCATCAGCCACTAATGCATGTAGCTCAATCCCATGGAGCCCCACCTAATTATAGGTCCAGCAAAAAGGGAGGCCAGCCCCCTCCCCCATTGAAAAAGTGTGAGGGGCTGCTGTTCCCTACCCCTTTTCGCTGCCGGTGGCCTGAACATTCCATTAAAGTCCTGAAATTAAAGGTTGTGCTGAGTGTTTACATAATTCTAACACAAATAGACAGTTATTTTTCAAGATTTAGTTGTTCCTGACTGGTTTTGGTGTGTTGGGGTATTAAAGTCAAAACCTTTCTGCCATTCTAAAAAGTACAAGTATGTATACATGAAGGCCCCCTCGTCTTCAGGTATGTTAGGCCTACATGGGATCTGTTATACTCAAATCCATGACCATTCAGATTCATGCCAACTAATGCTCATGCTAACTCAGATACAAAACTTACTCGGTCCCACCGAGACCTAGTAAAGAATTAAAAAGGACTTAATAAAAATGTAAAAACTACTCAGTTACCGTAATAGCCTTGTGAGCCAGCAAAGCCAGACTTCGAACAAATATAATAAAAGTGCAAAACATTGTGGGTTTTACACTTTCTGTTCTATGACTGGTGCTATAAGCCTTATCGTAAATACTGCATGGGTGATTTTACACAATGGTAGAAAGGCACTGTGGGAAGGAAAAAGGAGCAAACATCTTATTTCTGACCTCTTCAACCAATTCTTTTGATCAGAAGATGATTTTTGTTTCATTTTGTTCAAAACATTTCATGGCTTATTTTGTAAAGAAAAATCGAGTACATTTGAAAAGATTTTACATTAAACAAACAAAAAATGAACTCAAGATTCAAGAAAAGAAATAAAAATTTTAAAATTTCCCATATGAAAGGTTCCTCAGGTTGGGTCCTGTATGGACTTGAGTTGGAAATGTCTACACAGCTACAGTCCTACACGCTCAAGATATCGAAGCCTGGACACTGCACTCTAGCAAGTTTGCAAAACCTATCAGGAAAATTTACCCGATTGGAGAAACAATGATCCCCAAACTGACCTCAGACGATTTCTTGGTCTGTGTAAATTTCTAGAAATCCCACACTTACCTTAACAGCTCGGTTCAATGTCATTCGGAGTGCCATGGCGGCTGATTCTCAGTAACAATTTCGGACGAGCACCAACAGCATTTGCACAACAAACCAACCTCTGCCTGCTTAGGCCTGCGTGACGTAAGGGGAGTGGTGGCCACGAAAGCACTTGTTTTGGGTGCAATTGTTGTAACCGGCTGTGTCTAAATTCGAATATTAGACACGTCCTGTTAAAGCCACCATACTTCAAAGTTCGTTCAACTCAGCTATACTAGGAAGATGGTGGACCACGTCGTCTGCTACGGATACGAGGAGTCCTTAGAAATGAGCCAAAACAATGTCAGTATTTAGTTACGCAAGAAGGACGTTGTCAATTTCTGTTGGTGTGCATGAACTACTCAGATTGGCCTTATTCTATGGGCAATGTGGGGTGAGAAAACTAGTGTATTTGTCTTGAATTTTGAATAAGTAGGCCCTAACGCCAGTAGGCCTAGAATGCCTATAAAGTACGTATACTACTAGTCTGTTGTGAAAAATCTAAAGTTATGTAATTCACACAGTTCATGACAGATAGGCCTAGCTGTATTAAACGTGTTAAAACTTTTGTAAAGACTTGGAAATCTCTCTTTCAAATTTTTAGAGCAAGCACAATATGCAGTTGTCTTAAAAGTAAAACTTGTTAGGCCTACAAGTTGTATGCAATTACCTGACGGTAGCCTAAGTTCAAAATGTTTGACAGAATTAATTTTAACTGGATAGGCCTGTATTCATGATATTCAAAAATATCATTTTATCAGAACCATATATTTCATGTTGAATATTTACTTTGGCCCACAGAATTGAACTCTTGAAGGTAAACACGTGTAATTTTCAAGTTGTACATGTAACTTGCAGCCTATCACTCTTTGTTTTTCCTTGAGGGATATTTAGATTTGATGTTGTTATTGGTAAGTGACATGTTGAAAAATGTGTAGTCATGGTGAGCCAAGTGGCTCATTGAGCTGATGTTTATTTCCCTTTTCTTTGGCATGAAACCTGAAGATATGGATTCTAATTTCAATCACAGAATGCAATGCTCCCCAGCTATAAATACTAGTAAAAGTCTTGCATGAAGAGAGGCAAATGTACCCCCAGAACTGTGGGGTTTGATGTCTGCCGCACTCCCACGTTGAACCCCACAGTTCTGGCAATAGGGGTAAAGTAGCTTGCCTGAGGACACAAGCATGTAGTCACCTGCTCGCTTGAACCCTCCCCTCTCTCTTTATCTCTCTTTACGTGCTGAAATGGTGAGAGTTGTCAATTGGAGGCACGCAACTTGGACTTGTTACATTGTCTTTTATGACTTGGACTCAACCATTCATTTTTTGTTCATTGCACAGATGCTTATGAGCACTGAGGAGATTAAGCAGAGACACATACTCTTGAAGGCACCCCAGTGTTCTGCAGGAATGGCTACTTACAGCTCAGGCAAGACAGGGACCATTGAGGATCCCAAAACGGTGACCAGCATCCACGCCGGTCACATTGAGGAGGTCCACGAGGTCCCCATTCAGCATCTAATCCGACCGTTCCCGTCAGTGCTGGACGAGGACAAAGTCCAGTCACTGATGGACACCATCAAGGTGGGTAGTGTCTAGCGAAATAGGCCTCTGTCGTGATGACGTCACACTTTGTTTACTTGTGCAATTTCCTGTGGAGCCAATGGGGGCCCACAGTCCATTCAGCACCAGGGGAAAACATGTTTAACAAAATGTGGCGTTATCAGCACGGAGACCTAGCGGAATGGGAACGAGGCAGACCTTTTCCTCACTCTTCACCTGTGTTTACATCCCACTCAGAGCAATACTCAAATTGTGTTTATCCATTTCCACAAATCTTCCCCAAATACCAATTCAAACCTTTTCTTTCCTTCTCTAAAACCATATATTCTGTCATCTAAGCCACTAGGCTTGCAAACTACACTGGTTTTGCGGTGTGCATCGTGGAAGAATCCTTAGTTTCATTACCAGAAAGAATCGAAACAACAGTCCCTAATCCTTTTATTTCAAGGTTATTCATTTAATTCAAATTATCGTGTTATTTTGGCACATCCCAAGTTTCGTTGCAGCAGATGGACATGGTAAAAAAATTGGCATGGAAGGTTTTGTTCAACCTATTAACCACATCTTGCCGGGGCATTTTTCAATGTTGATGATGCTGGGCCAGCATGACTATCATTTTTTCTGTTTTCAAAATCCTTCAAAAATTCATCATTTCATTTAACGGTCTTTTATAGCTGCACGAAGTAATCTTTAGGCACTACTCTAAAATGACAGGTGACCTTCATTGACGCCCAAGTATTTCAGCCAGGCCAGCAGCCTTGTAAAAAGAGCCCAGATCGTGCAGTGTTATGCAGCTTTCTTTTGTTTACGAACCTAACTCGGTGCACTGCAGACCTCTTTTCAATAGGAGCCAGATTAGCGTGCAGCAGTGCTGTGTAGCTCATCGCTGCGGTGGTGGAGCGCTGTAGTCCCCGGTGGTAACCCGCTCACTATAAATGCCCCAAATCCTTGTATACGGTTTCAAAACAAGGCTAGATTATCACCACTTTTGAGAGTGAAAAATGTCGGT
>NW_019091377.1:1730051-1746927 GCF_001949145.1 Acanthaster planci | reverse complement strand
GTTCGGAGACCCCGGCCACGCATGTAAGCCATACGTCTCCGATTCCGGAGTCCCCGGCAGGAAGTGGTTAATAGAAGCATCGTGAAAGTTACTTTCCATCTCCAAGCTAAGTATTCTTTGCATCAAGTTCCTTCATCCAGACATTTGACAACAAACAACAGTTTCTCCACATTTTTTTCTTCCTCCAGGATCCAGCTCAGAGGCAGAAAGTTCCCCCGGTGGACATCCTGTGGATAAAGGGTAGGAAGGGCGGAGACTACTACTACTCGTTTGGGGGGTGTCATCGCTACGCGGCTTACACAAGGCTTAGAATGGAGACCATCCCCTGTAAGATTGTTCGCTCCACTGTGTCCGACCTGAGGAACTACCTTGGATCATCAACTCCAGATTTACTTTGAGAAAGTTTTACTAGGAATCAAATCGAGGGTTATTGTTGAAGTTTATCTGAAGTCACCTGCATCATGTACATGAAGTTATACCTGAAAATAATCTTGTAAGTGGCAAACTAGATAATGTTATGCATCTCCACTGCATAATACGACAAGGTTTTAAGGAAACTAATGAAATGCAAGTCTTAATGTAAGTGATGATCCACATGGGATGTACTCCTCTGAAATTCATCATGGATTATGAAGTGTGTAAAGGAAGTAGTTGCCTTAATCTTGGAAAAGCAAGATGGGCCTTGCTGTACATAGCAATGTTGCCATGGATTGTCCTGTCTCGGAGCATCATCTTTATTAGTAGGACTTTAAACCTACCAAAAAGTGTCAATCTGATGAAGAAAGACTGATTTTTGAGTGCAAAACTTCAACTTTTCTCTGAAAATTAGATTTATCGGTCACGGCCAACAGACTGTGCCACGAGGTCCAAGGCAGTGGCTAGATAGGAAGATTTCCTGCAATAAGGATCCCGCGGAGCTTAACCACTTCATGCCGGAGCATTTTTCAATGTTGATGATGCTGGGCGGGCATGACTATCATTTTTTCCGTTTTCAAAATCCTTCAAAANGTGCGGTGTTGTATAACTGCCTTTTGTTCACGAACCTGGCTTAGTGCACTGCTGACCTCTTTTCAATAGGGGCCAGATTAGCGTGCAGCCATGCTGTGTGGCTCATTGCTGCCGTGGTGGAGTGCTTTTGTCCCCGGTGGTAATCTGCTCGCTCTTAATGCCCCAAACCCTGGTATATGGTCAAAACAAGGCTGGATTATCACCATTTTTGAGAGTGAAAAATGTCGGTGATGCCCAGCAGCCTGGTCTTTTGTTTGGAGTACGGTCTTTTGTTAGAGGGCCCTGTCTCCTTAGTCCGAGTTCGGAGACCCCGGCCACCCATATAATCTTTGATCCCCGAGTCTCCGGCAGGAAGTGGTTAAAGCTTGCTCGAAGAGAGTCCAAAGTCATTTTTGCCAAGAAATAATAAAAAATTAAGAGCGGTTTCCTACATCCCATATTGGCTTTCTTGTTTGGCGCAGAAGTTGGAGCAGCTAGAAGGTCTGGCCAAGTTGATACAACTTCAGCGCCCTGTACAATGGCAGCCAGATACGAGAAACCCCATCTCATCTATAATGGGACAAACCTTGATTTTTTAAGCATGCCTTTAACTGAACCAACGGCTGCAAATACCCCGGCAAATTTTGCCCCTTAACATTGAAGGCGTGCAGACAAGTGAAATCCAGGTGACCAATTGTGGCATTGTTTGCTTTTTAGCAGTAAGAACAATGTCATTTGGCCACCTGTCCATTTAAAATAAAATTTCAGCAGGCAGTTTCCAGTTGTTCAAAATTCACAAGCCACCATCCCCCTTTTCACTACTAGTGAAGTGTTGGCATTCCTTCCCCCCAAAATGGTTGCAGTTGCATTTCAATTCTTTGGAAATCCCTGGGTTTGAAACTGTACTTGGACAGATATTTTCCTGAGGATTGCATGAAATTTGGTGGAATAAGGGGTGAAACATTGACAAGGCTTTAAGCGTAAATAACTAAACTTTCCAGACAAGATCTTCAAGTTTCTTTTCTATTAAGAATCTTGCAAACACCAAATTGGGTAAAATTCTTTAACACATGAGATTAAAATGCTACACACATATTCCAGCATTCAAAATACCAAAATATGTAAAACATGATTAGGAACAATGCATATCGAAATGAAATCAGCCGCACATATATCAAGTCGTAAAGATGAAAAGTTGTCACATTTCCATAAACTGCTGATACAAAATGCAGTAACTGTTCCACTTTGAAATTGATCTCAATCTTTCGCTTGAAAAAAGCGGCCATATTTAAGTTTCAGTTCGATGTCAGTTTTGAATATTTGACCTGCTCTGAACTACACTGTCATGAACTAATAAAAACTTCCCCTTTATTTAACTTTAGAAAGCTCATCAAAAATGGAAAAGTTGCCCCATCTGAGCTAAATGCGGAACAAGCTGTTACAAACTACGCATACAAAATTATATACAGACATTATCACAGAGCAATTTATGTCTTGAGCTTTAAACAAATGTATACATCAAAATCGTTAAAAAATATAGTTTGTGAACTTAAAAACTGTTAAATATCAGTTAGACCAATTTTCTAAAAACAGATTACGTGGACATTTTTTTAAAATCTAGCCTAATGTATTACAAAATGTAACAAGTAAAGGGTTAAAAAAAGTGCCGAGAATTAAGAGACATTTGGGTATGTTCTTCAAGACTTCCAAGCAACAGGTTGAGCGTGTACCCATTAATAATTAACACACTGGTGGGTGGAGAATGCCACCAAGATTACTTTTCTTTTTCCCCCGTGGGAACAGACATGCTCAATATCACCAGCAGGGAGAATTCTACGAAGATTTTGTGTCTAAGGATTGTGCCTCTTGGCAGGGAAAAGATGTCAAGTTCTGACAGCAGCAAGTGGACTTTTCTCTCTTCACTCCTTCCCTTCCGGGCATTGGTCGGGCTACTGTTGGAAGACTCGGTAGTCAGCAGAAAAGCCAGTGCCGGCATTGGTCGCACTCGTCGTGAAGGTGACGACGATGGAAGTATCACCAGTCTGGCTGTACCAGGAGAAAGGTATTCCAAGGGAGTTGGAGCAGATCTGGAGAACATTCGCTGTCCCGGATTGGAACTATCAGTCAAACAAACGAAAATGTTAAAAACAGATCAGTCCACTCTTATCATCACTTCTCAAATTTGATTGATGAGACCGATGATAGTTGCAACCCGCTTGGTCAAATTGAGCCATAAGGCCATTTCAGTAGATTTTGTGTCAGTTTCCATAGGGCAAGTCACATTGTTTATATGAGATCTCGGTCTGGCATCCTGTTGGAAGTAGAAATCATGTGGGTGGTTAATGTGGAGAGTCGCTGTTGGTTTGACACTGTGCAAGATTCTATTAAAGGCCTGTCACTCAAAGGCTCTGGTGACAACTTGCTTTCAAGGTGCCGACACAATACAGGCGATTCACAATACAGTGCGCCACAAAGAGTTAACAATCAACACACTGCCATGATTGAGCACACTTTTGTACACAAGGGCCAGTGACCATTTAGACCCGACTTTTGAAAAGGACCCCTGGTAGCCCGCCCTGTATAATGCCTGCCCGGTATTCAGGCTACTCAAGGCCAGTACCAGGCCTGTCTGCACTGCGTCGGCATTTCAAAGTCCCTGAACGAAGGCTTCCCCCACCATGCTTCCACCGATGAATAGGGGTCTGAGCGAATTAGTGTAAACATTGTACAGCGCTAAAGGATTAAAAACTACAGGCAGGTTCCTTCTGGGATAGATTACATGTACCAGTACTTGCAAACAATAGACCCCAGGATGGAGAAGTTTGAGATCAACAACCAGTCCAGCATCCCAGGCCAGTATGAAAGGGGTTTTTGCAACAGGGCGAGCTTACCGGGGGGCCTTTTCAAACCGGGTATAAATGGTCGCCAGGTCTAAATGGTCGCCGGCCCTAACTTCGGGAATGTTTAATGGACAGAGTCGTTCCCTTTACTACATGAAATCATCATTTTGACTACACTCATTCACAATGAGCAATTTTAAATTTTTAACCAAGATAAACAAGCAGAAAAATGAAGTTTCCGGGGCACAGCACAGTTGAAGAATGAGACTTTGTTGACTATACCATAATGCACTACAAAAAGGCCTCGCCATGACAAACTCTTGGTGGCGCACTGCACTGTGAATTGCCACCTGTATTTACAAAGCATGCAAATCAACCAGTATTAATAAAGCACTAAAATGTGCTTCATCATTACCCCCTCCTCAGTGATCTATGACCATCTCTGCTCCCTGGGGAGCAATAAACCTTAATGCTGCCCTTTCAAGCTCCAAGCTTTGAGGGTTCTTGAGGGGCCCTCTACAACTCCCAACCTATGATCTTGCTCCTTTGCAGAGGAGCTGACACCATCTCACTGCATTTCACAAAAACTCGGGCCTGCATCACTTAGTTTCACTTCAAAAGCCTGTGTTCAAACAGTGAATGGCAAGTGGCGTGACGGGGCAATGAATTTCCATCTAGAAGTTTTTCAAAGAAAGTGGGCATTTAGCCTACAGGTGTTCTCGTTAGGTGCAATGTCACTAACAGATAGGCACGGTACAATTCTTTCACATCGACCGTTTTTCATTCTACCTACGTGGGCGCCATCTTTACCAAAGAGTTACCAACACAAGTCTTTCTGGCTTGTTTGTACGAATACAAATGTAAACATGGGACATGACTTTTTGTTACCGCTCCTCTGTCTAAAAACTGGGTTCCAAGGGGGGAAGGGAAAAGTGTGTCAACCAAAGTGTTGGAAGATGCCGTACGTACCATCAGGCTGTCTCCATCAGAGCAGGGGGTCTCAAACACTATGTCCAGAGTGTTGACGACGATCTCGAGGGTGGAGCCTGCAGGAATGCTGAGAAGCAGCTGCCCGTTGAAGCTGTTGGGGTACTGGCTGGGGTAATTAGGGCTGCGAATGGTGCCGCTGTCATCCAAATTCAGACTGTACGACTGGGCGGGCTCAGAAACATCTGACACATAGACGAGAAATAAAAGGACCATTGTGAGCGTAGAGGGTTGGTTAATTGAGGGGAATGTGCAGACTGGAGAGGGAAAGCCTACCACATGCATACATGAGGTAGACTATGAGTGCCGCCATCTTAGTCTGGTTCCCCAGGAAGATACATGTATATGGTCATGATGAAAGGGTCACACACTGTGGCTGCCAGACTAGTTTCAGCTTGGGCTAGTTTGGCTATACGTATTCCACTCCAGACAGTTTTGAAAATGTGTACGGCACCTTTCAGCATCTGTCCAATAGGAAATGCTCCAGTCTGTTTGCACAGATATAAACTTAATTACATAACGGTCTCGGATTTGATCCAATTTCAGACCCATTTTCCCCCCTAATTTTGAACTCGTATGGCATCCGTCTTCAATCCTCAAGGCTGGAAACGAGGGGCCTTGCCTAATCCCGACTTTGTCCCTGTCCTCAGCTTATTTGTATGCCACAGTGTAGCGTGAAATATTTCCTGCAACTTTTGGCTTCATGCCAAGCTAGAAGTTTGAATTGGCATTTTATGCTGCCGCCCTCTCCTAATCCCAAAAGGAGTCAAATCTTTTTTGTACCACTGCCACTGCTGTCCCGTGGTCTATATTTAATTTGAAACCTTTGCATGCATGTTAACCACTTGCTGCAGGGAACCCCATTTCGGGCACATTAATACACGAAACCGGGGAGACTGAAACCGGGCAAAAGAGCCAGGCCTTATAACAAAAGACCGTACTTGGAACAAAAGACCAAGCTGCTGGGAATTGCCAACTTTTTTTAGTTGTCAATAGCAGAGGAAATCCGTTCTGTTTTTGTGAGATGATACCACTGTTTGTGGCATTCAGCACGAGTGGATTACCACAGAGGACAAAAGCACTCCAGTGTGCGCTCCAGCAATCGGAGTGATACAGATACCTCTGCATGCTAATCTGGCCCCCCTTGAAAAGACACCAGAAGTGCGATGTGCCAGTTTTGGGAACAAAAGACAGTTACATAAAAACCACACAATCAGGGCTCTTTTTACAAGGCAGCAGGCCTGGCTAAAATACTCAGGCGTTAATAGATGTTGTCTTTCAAATTAGAGTAATCACCAGACAGTCATTTGTGTGGGTGTAACGTCCAGTAAATGAACCTATGATTTTTTGAAGATTTTTTGAAAATGGAAAATGTTGAAAATCTCACGGGTTTACATCATGCAACTTCAAATTCCACCCGGCAGCAAGTGACTAATTAAATTTTGCAATATCAGTTTCTCTAACAACAATGAAAGAACGCTTTTCCTAAGACTTGGAGGTTCAGTGGGTTGGATGCCAGTACACCTGATATTTCAATTCAATCTGGGATTTTGGGTCATGGTCATTTGAAGTGAACTTTTTGGGATGACCTGTTGGCGGGTAAAGAAAAAAAAACAGGGCATTTTCTATCGGGCACAGAGCAGGCTACTCACCTAGACTGTTTGTGGGGCAAGAGCCCAATGCGCAATTCCTGGTGACATCTGGCTTGGGCTCGGTGCACATGGAATCATCCACGACAGTATCGTTGTCCACACGCCGGCACTCCACAACACGAGTCATGACACCTATGCCACAGGTGACCGGACACTGCAAAATCGATCGGTGGGGATAAAAAATAGCCAGTTGAAAAGAGCAAAAACGGTGATGAGTGATTTAGAATGGATTCATATCCCTTAATTGCCAACCATGCATGAAGAAGTTGCATGTCGTTTAAACAGCAAGTTCCTTTCCATCGACAACAGCCCACTGTCTTTAACAGATCTTCACAGGGCCAAAACACAAAACAAAATCCCTAGATCTTCTTCCCATCAATTATCTATTCTTTGGAAATCTTAAATGGAGTTCTGAAAATTAAGTGTAAAATCTGACAAGAGTAAAGAATTCTAGAATTCCACTACGTGTATGATATCTGTTGCTTAAAGCAAATTTCATTCAGTATTGATGCTTTTATATTACAGGTTTCCGCATGCAACTATTTTCATTTTTTCAGCATTTGTGAACGAAAATATGGACGGCATTAATGAAGGCATTTGAAATGATGAAAAAACATCAAAGTGAGTTCCGGTTGAGTACTTACACTGTCAAAGTTCCCGGTAAAGAAATAGAATTCCGGGCAGGGGTCCGTGTTGCATTCCTCGATACCAGATGGCGGCAGTCCCGGGCAGTCGTTGAACGTCCCCTCGGTCATGTTGGGAAGCAAGCACTGGAGAGCCTCGGCTGTCCTAATACCTGTGCCACAGGTCGCCGAACACTTCACAAGGCCAAAAACACAAAAAAAATCCATGAGATGAGAAGCACCATTGTCTCAAAAGTTCCCTAAAACATGAACCCTCATCTGCTGCTGATACTTTGTCAGTTTACTGCCGACAACTTTTAATACCCCCCCGGGTTTTCAACCTAGATCCAGCAACAAACCGAGACACTATGGTTAAAATGTTTCCTGAAACCATGCACAGGAAAGACTTAACTACTTGCTGCCGGGTTCAATTAAAATGGCCGTGCACAAATACGGGCGTTTTTAAAGATTTTCCATTTTCGAAATTCTTCAAAATGACTAATGACTGTCTGGTGGCTACTCTAATCTGACAGACAACATCTATTGATGCCAGAGTGCTTCAGCCAGGCCTGCCGCCTTGTAAAAAGAGCCCAGATTGTGTGGTGTTATGTAAGTTTCTTTTGTTCCCAAAACTGGCACAGTGCGCTGCTGGCGTTTTTTTAGTACAGGCCAGATTAGCGTGCAGCAGTATTGTATCGCTCGTCACTGGAGCGCTTTGTCCCTAGTGGATCAGGTTAAAAATGTAACCACGCAAAAACGGATAGATTTCCTCACCTCGCTGAAATTGGACAACACGTACATTCCAGTGGGGCACTCTGTTTCAAGAATGTAGGTGAGGGAGTAACCACTTTGCAAGGTGTCCACGCTGTCCGACACAAACCGGGTCCTCACCAGACCAGACTTGGAACGCCAGCTGGTTGTAGGAAGTGTGCTGCCGCACAGTCTAACGTTCAGCTCCGGGAAAGAAGAATCTATGATCTGAAAGATGAAAGAGTTGTACAATGTAAGATTTTTACTTTTCATTTGTTGCCTAGCTTTGTAAAAGGCAGAAACAGTGAAGTTGTTTTGTAACAGGCTTTTTGTGAGAATTTGAATAAAATCTGCTAAACACCGAGTTATCCGATTGCACATAAACATAACAATTTGAATTCTCCATTCTAAACACACAGTTGCTATAGACCTTTTTCACCCACGTTACTAAATGTAAACAATACCATTAAGTGTAGACCACCTTGGACACGGTGACTGCATATATTCCTACGGGCAAACTTCAACCAAGTGCATGCGCACGTGCAAACGCTGCATGCTTGACTAATTTATCACATCACTATGCACTCATTGCCGTCATAGCACATAGGTCCAGCACAATCGTGACACTGGAAAAGGATCCATACCTCTTGATTCAGGGCAAGCTTTTGCATAGCGACCACCATCTCTGGAATGGACTGGTTCCTTTGTGCCCTTCTTATCCACTGAAAACGGTGTGCTGGTGCTTTCAGGCATATCTCTTATGTAACTGAGCAAAAGCTTGCCCCAATTTTCGGGTATACGTGCTCACCTCCAGGTAATCCTTGTCGCAGACATCGTCCGTGGTCCCGCCCTCGATGTCCATGGAAAGGAACGACAGGGTGATGCAACCGCTCAGGTTCACGATATTGTTCAAGCAGTCCGCGTCCGTCACATAGGTGGGGCGGCCGGGTGACGACAGCACAGTGACCGGGGTGTTGGCGGTGATCACGTTGTCACATTCTGCCAAAACAGGGAGACAAAATTCAAGCGAACTTCTGCTGTTTAGAGTGCCGTCACGCTAAACACTCCTTAACAAATTTATGTGCTAAGCAGAAGTTGGGTGGGAACCAGAAGCAATACACATTACGCGATCATTTGGCTGTTGATACATTGTTGCTAAGCCATTGTTTCGGTGCTTAGCAAACTTCTAGGCACCTTTTGCCGAAAACGGGTAGGCGAGAAAATTTGACTGAATTTCATTTTTGAGACTGGCGTCACAAAAAAAAAATTCAATTCATGTTCATCAAACTAGTATATTCTCTCAGGTTGGTACCTTTGGGGCACTCCTCTACATTGCAGGGTACTTCAGTTGGGGGTCTGGGCGCTGGGCAAGCCTCAGGAGGTAACAGCTCAAGGGTGTCTGTCCGTAAGCAGACCACCTCCCTGGTCTGGATGCCTCCACCACAGCTCACGGAACACTGCAAAAAAACACAGAAAATTCAAGTTCAGCACCTGAACTTGGGTTTTTTTGGCCAGGCCATGCCAGGATATCATGCACCGCTTGTCGGCAACAGTAACAACCCTGGAAGTTAGTTCCCTCAAAGGCCTTTGCACTGCTGAAAAGGACGCATCAAATCTGCAGGTATTTTTCAAAAGATTAAAGTTTGTTATGGTGTAAACAGTTTAGCCACGTGTATACAGGCACAGCTGACGGGTTGAAATGTTTGCTTTACCTCATTAGCTACACTTTGCTTTCATTGCTTCAAGCTCACAGTAAAAGCATGCCCTGCTGATAGACTGCGCTGCACTGCCTGTATGCAGTGGTAGCAATATCACTCTGTGGGTGTGCCCCATGTTGTTGAAATTATGTTTGGGTATAAAGAAATCTTACAATTGCTGTTCGCGTAACTTGAAGCAGTATTTGTGGCATTGGCTGTTAGTATATCTTGCGTTTTCAGGGAAGTAGACATTTTCAGCCAACATTGATACCCTGGCCAGGCTGTTAAACACAATCATTGCATATTCAAGTTCTCAATGGTAAAAAGGATCAGACTTAATGTCATTTACTGCCAAACGTTTTGTGCGACACAGCAACACTTTGCGCTTTTCTGGAAAGAGTGACACTGCAGCAGGTATCCCCCCCAAAAAAGGCCTCCCACTCTTACCTGGCCACCTGGTCGGATGTCCCAAATGATGTTGGGGCAGGTCGCCTCCTGGACAAACAGGCTGTACCTGTCGCCAGAGTTCTCGTAATCGGCCGAAAAGAAATCCACCACAAAGCGATTGGTCAGGGCCCGGTAGATGCCGCCCGGCGAGCCACAGACGGTCTGGGTGTAGTTGGGGAATGTGCCATCGCTGAACTGTTGTCAAACCAAAGACATATCAAATGGTGTAACACAGAGCAATGACTATCAAAACAGCATCGGGTCTGGTCGCTTCATCTTCCCTTCCAGCACAGCAGCCAATTAGACAAAACTTTGCTCCACTTAATTGCAAGGAAAAACCAGCTGGTATATACGTAAAGGTGACAACTGCTCACTCTTGTCTCAAAATATCCAGGGTTGGCAACCCAACAACACTGATTGCTTGGTCAACCAACTCGACAACCAGTCTGTGGTGAATCATAGCCTCACAAGTGACTATACACTTGCGTCAGCTTTGGTACGTGGGCCCAACGCACCAAGCCAAAGTGTCAAACAAGAACATTAGGCACTGTGCCAAGGCAAAATGTATAAGTAAGGTCTGACATTGGCCATTTCCCTACCACTGTTGGTATTTTAGCTGACCAAAAGTAGTTGTCAAAAAATGTCCGAGGAAATGTGAAAGGTTTATGTTTCCAAAAACTGAATTGATGGAGTTTTCATCAGACTTTCTCTACTTTAATCAAGTTGGCTTACAGTCAGTGAGCTGTCAACGCAGTTGCCGTTCACATCCGGCTCCGAAAGCGACAGCTCCAGGGCCGAAATGACAACGCAGGAGCTCTCAAATTCCACCGTGATGCGGCAGTTGACGTCAGTGGTCCAGTTACCATCCCGTGGCGGCCCTTGGATCAAGGCTTCCCCGTCAGTGACGGTCATATCGCAAGCTGCGGGCAAAAAATTAGGAGTTGGAACTGTGCTGAGGAACAACAAAAAACTATGGATGTCTCCTAAGGGGCTTGCTTGCTCTGAAACCATGACCAGATCTCATGGGACGCACCTTTGTAAAAGAAGTACGACTGCTGGGGTATGTAGTGTGCAGATGCTCCATACGCAAAGCCGTGCGGTAGCATTAGGTGATTCCAGCATTTTTGGAATCGATTCCAATTCCGTCCAGGAATCGCGATTCCACTTGAAATTGATTCTAATTTTTACATGTGCGAATGCCATGTTGAGTATACCCGAGATTACATGCAAAATGCACTGGTAAGTTGTTTCCTAAAAACTCTTGTGTCATTAAATTATCCCCTTTTATTGCATCAGAAACATGAAAGATTTATTATCATTACAGATTTTTAAATCAGTACTTGATGGAAGTACATCATTTATGGGAAAAGATTATCAATCTACGCAGCCCGCTGGCTTTAAAGTTTTCCAGTTTATATAGAAGTGACCGCAAGTTCTAAAATGCGTATTTGAGAAGAAATATAAAGTATGTACCTTTATTTTCATGCCGCCAAAAACGTACTGAAGAAATATTTTTTCCTTCAAACCCCCCAAAAGTGACCTTATTCTGTCGATGATGAACTATGATAGTTTTCCCTATCTTCTGATCGTAAATTCCATCAAAAACTGGACTGCTCATGCGCCACACAGCACTGCTTGCGTCAGTGGCCTGTTTGTGCAATCGCTGGTGAACATGCCTAAAGATACATTCTTCCTATGTGTGTGCAGACTACCAGCTTCAACACAAGGCCTTCAGTCTTGTTCCAAGGCAGAGATGGGAAATTTTGAAAATTGCTCATTATTTTGACCTTCAATTCACTCAATAGGTTGAGTAGAATTTCTTTTCTTTATGGCAGAAATGAAGGACGAAAGTAGTCAAAGTTTTGTGTTTGGTCAGAGTGAATGACAGTATCACTGATTTTATGTCCAGGTTTGTGGGATTCAGGGAATTTTTAAATGCTTCAACAGTTACTTGCATTTGGAGTATTTCATGGTAAAGGAAGAATTAATACAGGGCAAAGGGCTGCATTGTTCAGGTTTTTTCTTTCAGTTCTGAGCAAATTTTTGGAATATGTGACGAAGAACATGTAGGCCTACTTTTCCCATCAGTTTGCTTCAAACTTGAAGATTAAAACATGGTGTTGGTCCAGCGGCAGATTTTTTTTCATCACAATGTAACACCCAAATGCTCGGCATATTAAGAAGTCACAATTGGCATGCAGCCAACAGTTTGCCATTGGCATGCTGCAGACAAATGGGTGGGAGTACTGTACGGTGCCGCTGCAATTCTGCAAATCATGTGGGCCACATCTCATCACAGACTTCAGTTTGGGGCAACGAAAATAAAGCCGCGCAGATAAGGTTCCTTGATTTGGCATAAAACCACACATTTTTTCAAAAATCTACAGATCATTTTATATAGCAGTCTTTTGGAATCGCTGGACTGTTCCAGGAATCAGATCTCAAGGTGATGGAATTGGCGGTGGCGTGGAATCACATGGAATTCCAAATTTGGAATTGATTCTCCCCGATTCCAGCATGGATTTTCCCAAGCCTGCCGTGTGGCTCCAAATATCATCAAAATACAGTGAAACTGACACATATCAACAATGATAGCTCTACATAGCCTTCAGTCATACATGTGTGACAATATAGCTGCAGGCATTGTATTCACAGATTTCATAACAACCCTTCAATTATATCAAAGATCTTGCAGCAAAATGTGCCAAGTGTTACCTTTCGCACCTGAATTTTTATTAGTTGGGTAATTAAGAGACTTTAAAAATGAATGTGACTGGTCGGTAAAATTGGCCATTTCGGATCTGTTCTGCGCAACCAATGCCACCAAAAAAATGAAAGCTGAATTTGGTTCAAAATTTGTTGCGGAAGCGCCAGACCCGAACAGCAGTTGTTACTGCCGAACTTTGACGAAATGTACTCTGCCGTGTTGCACAACTCGTGCAGTAAAATGGAGCACGAGAGGAGCTGAGCAACTGAGTCAGCTCTGGGCAAAATCAAGTGAAGAAATGCTACATTTCTCCCAGCCCCGATTGGCAGGGTCAGAACACAGCTGGGTTCCTTTCTACTCACAGGGGCAGGGTGGCTGGGGCCCGCAGGGCTCGGTTGTGGAAGGTTCGGGATCTGTGCAGAATGTGGGGATGACCGCTATACCGTCCACTAGGCGCCTGCACTGGACGGTACGAGTTCGAGTGCCACCATCCCCACATGTTACGCTACACTGCAAAGGTAAAAAAAGATCCACAAAAACAAGTTTAGAAGAAATCACTCTCGCGTTTAACGGTATAACTGTCCAGATTATAATGAAGACAATGCATGTTTCACCTTGATATTTTCTGAATATGTCGGGTTTCACTTTCTGTCTGCAGTTTTTTTCTCAGGGGACACCAAATCCCAATTGCGAGCCATGGGCACACAGGTTATGTACTTTTTATAAGGGGTGGGGAAAACCCTGGGAGTGAGGAAGTTCCACCAATGGGCCCAGAATGTTTACCCACTGTGTAGACTACAACTTCACAAGTTCCTCTTTCAAAAAAATTTCATTTCTTTCCAGCATGTGTTCGTGTGTTCAAATTCTATTTTCTGGTTTTACCATTATTCCAAAAAGTGAAAATGCAGAAAATTGAACTGATTGTTTTCAGATAAAAGCAAGTCTAACTTTAAAAGCAATGGACTTATATGCCTAAAATGGGCATTTCTCACCTGATGTTTGGAAAATTTTGGGACAAAGGACACTACCATGAAGCAAGAGCCCGATTAAGTAATGTCATTATAGACCAAAGTCAATGAGCCTTTTGAGAGTTAAATTTGAATCAAATCTGGTACCCTGAGCTTTCTAATTACACATAAACATAATTCGAATTCCCCAGTCTAAAGACACTGTTGCAACATCTCGTGATTTAGGGCAAACTTTTACTTTTCGACTACCATCTCTGGAATGGACTGGTTCCTTTGTGCCCTGCTTATCCATTAAAAACTTTATTGACGGAAGACTCTCTTACGGAAGTAAACAAAAGCTTGCCCGAAATCATGAGGTATAGCAAAAGTGTCTTTAGTATGTAGAATTCAAATTGCCAGATTCAAACGAATTCAAAGAACTCAGCGCACCAGATTTTATTCAAATTGAACTCACAAAAGGCCGATTGCTTGCATTTTCTGAGCAAATACTGGCTACAAAATCTTTGCACGATGGTCTGGTGACCAACAGGCCACAAAGATAAAAAATCTGTGTGTGCATTTATCCCCTTACCTCGCCAAATTCACCAGTGACAAAGGCAAACTCCGGGCAATCCAACTGTGACAAGAATATCCTGAAACTGTTATCAGTCGTCAGGCTACTTCCGCTATTCAGTGTCAAAACCACCTGTATGACACAAATAGAGGGAGCGTTAATTACTCATCTGACCTCATTGATGAGACATAAACGAGTCCTTGCACCCAGCAAGGAGAAACTAAAACGGATGTGAACAGACAGGGGATAAAAGAAAATTACAGATAAAATGTAACCCCACTACACAGGAGAAATGACGTAGCATTTGAGGCTTCAGGGCTGTTGTGGTAAAATGTTACTGAATAAACACACACAGCTCCCAGAGTATCTGAAAACCTAATTCCACGACTTTTCCAGGACTTCCCAGGACTGAAGTATGACAAGTTCTATGCCATTTAATGCAAGGTTATTTTGGGATGAACCGAAAACTGCCATGGCCATTATTACTGACTGACAAGGGAGAGCCTGCGAATTTCTCGTTCTGCTATCACATCACAAGAGGCCCATCAGAAATATCCCTTGTATGATCTTGATTCCACAACTTTTTAGGATGCCCACTTTCTTCCCTATTTTCCATGACTTTTTCAAGATTTTCCAGAATGTTTTTCTGGGATTTTCCTAAATTTTCCATGACTGTAGGAACCCCACATCACAAAAATGGAGGCAGACCAAGTGTTGAACATGGCTGCCGCAAATGCCCTGTTGTGGACACAAATATCGCTCCATTGATGTACCCTGGCGTACTGAAATATGAAGTTGCAGTGGTAAACATTGTACCGTTCAAGTGACCCTTGCCAAATGGCGTTTGTGGTGTTCAGCTGCGTAGCAAAAGTTGGCATGAGGTAAAAAGGACACCAGAAACTTACGTCCTCTGTTCGCGACTCCCAGGCGTACAGTGTCTGGCCCGATGTGGCCCCAGGCCCGTCCCCGCAGAACCTCTCCGTCAAGTAATTGGCTCCTTCGTCCCGCAGCTTGAAAATGGATGGAATAAAAAGGATTTTTTGGGGGGGACACCAGAAATCCACAATAAACACGCAATCACTGCTGCAGCTGATTGGGACAGCTATATGCATATTTCAAGATGCAACTAGCGACTGCATGCCATCTATACCAAACACTTTGGTCCGCTCACTGGGAAAGCTGAACCGTGCATGAACCCTATTTACAATGCCCTCAGAGAATAAATTCCTATCTGCACGCCAATCATCAGCATGCTCGAACTAAAAGGGTCAAAATGCAGGAGGATCTGAACCCTGGACTGCTGGAAAGTTAAGTTGGCAGAGGCTTGATTTCAGAGAGTGAAGTTCTGAAAACTTCTAGAACCAATTGCCCAACAATTTTCTTTTTCAGGTTTCCAACATCAAACCATCCCCATCCTGTGTCATTCCCTGTCCCAGCCACGCTATAATACAATCAATTCAAGGAATGCATATGGTGTAAACTTTTCCTTAGTTGGACTTAATCTGGCCAACTTTTCCCAATCTCAAATGTGACCCCTCCTGTAAAAATGAGTGGCTGGTCACCTGACCCACTTTAAGGTAGAATGCCTTTCAAAGAAATTAATGTCCGCACCTTTCACCAATTTTTCACCCAATGGCATCCATTTTTACCCAGAATGCCAAACTGAAGGATATCTCAAACCAAAAAGCAATACTTCAAATGCAAATTGAAACAAATTACTGATAAAAAAAACGGACTCATCTAAGCATGACAAATTACCTCGACAAATGTGTCGCCGCACATGCCATTCTCCCCGGGGAAGTCAAACTGCAGGAAGGTGGCACGGATGCAGCGCTCGCTATCCAAGGTGTACCTGCATGTACGTTGAAGGTCCAGATCCATCGGGCTGTCCAGGGCCTGCGGGAAAGAGTCGATGGTCCTGTCGCAGGCTGCCGAAACAGGGTCAAAGGTCAAAACGGGTTTGCTTTTTAAGCCAGGACAGAAATACTACTTTAAACCCTGGACTAAGGCAGCATGGTTCTCTGCTTTTCTGTCAGATAGCATGCCTAACGACAAATGACTGGAACCAGTCCAGAGTTATCAGTTATCTCTTTGCAGTAGCTATTTCCATCAGTAGGCACAGCATGCCAACCAATCAGGATTCAAGAATAATCTTACATATTCATTGCAAGCCAGGGCGCTTAAACAAAGAGACTGGATCCAAACAAACTCATTTATGGAGAACAAATTTCTCCCCATCTAGTTTTATCATGAATGCTTAGCGAGTTAGCGATATTGTTTTGATTTCTCAAATTGTCTTCTCTTCTAAAAAGGATTCTGAAAAGATCACAATGCAAGCCAACAGAAATGTCAATTGTGCCTTTGGCAGTGGAGGGGGGGTATTTGAGATTTAGGAACACAGACAAACACAAGAAACATTGAGCAGAAAGGTTGTGACAACGACCACAATAAGATGTGAAATTTTCAGGGGTTTTAAAACCTAACCAGACACAATCAAGTCCCGTCCCAATACCTATGGATTAACCACTTCGTGCCGGGGCATTTTCCAATGTTGATGATGCTGGGCCGGCATGACTATCATTTTTTCCGTTTTCAAAATGCTTCAAAAATTCATCATTTCATTTAATGGTCGTTTATAGCCGCACGAAGTAATCTTCAGGCACTG